>VDFB02076305.1:0-19296 GCA_007258455.2 Sequoia sempervirens
TCCTTGGTGTTCTTGTTTGGGTCTTAGGAGTTTTTTTTTCCCCTAAGTCCTTATTTCTTTTGCTTTTCAGGTACAGGTTTTGGGAAGGAACATGCACTTGTTACCTTTCACAAGGTTCAAGTCCCTGTTCATGTCCTGTTCCCAGCCCCATCCTTTTCCATATATTTTCTTTGTTTGTTCGGATTCGGATCATGTACCAGCACTCACACTTGTTTCTTTTCAAAGTATAAGTTTTTGTGCATGTCCTGGTTCTAGCCTCTATTTTTCCTTATGCGTTTTGCTCGTGTCGGAGTCAAGTTTTGAACTAAAACTAGAACCAAGAACTTTTAAAAGTTCTTGTTCCTATTTCTAGCCCAATGCCAACCTCTGACTCCCTTTGTTTCTTTGTTCGCTTCGGGATCAATCTTCAGACCATGACTAAACTTTGCACCTTTTGAAATTTCTAGTTTCTTCTTGAGTCTCGATCACGGTTCCCATTTCCTTTGTCTTTCGGGATCAAACATTGTACCATGACTTGTGTTTTGGACTTTTCTAAGTTTTAGGTTCATCTCGTGACCCGATTCCAATCCCCATGTTTTTTTGTTTGTTCATTGTGTTTTGGGCCACAGGTCATAGACTGAACTTTGCACCTTTTGAAAGTTCGGCCTCAGTCCATTCCCTGACCCTGACTTCCACTTACCTCCATTCCTACACCTCATATTTATAACTTCACTTAAATCCCAAGACCCAACCAAACCTACCATTAATGCCATAACCACTCGCACATGCAAATGGGTTTAAATCTCGTCGCTCATTGATTTTCGTCCATTCTGCTTTGAAGAGTTTTTTAATGAGAACGAGAGTGACAGAGAGATAGGGTTTGAGGAGTTCGCTATAATTTGTCAACGTGCTACCAAAATTATTGGGTGCGTTTGAAGGTAGGTGTTCTTGCTTCCACTTTTGTCCTTATTTTCTTCTTTTTGCTTCCATTCTAGATGCTTTTTGTCTCACGTGTTGTTTTTATTTTATTTTCATTTTTCTTTTCCTCATTCAACTTTGTTTTGCCTCTCTATGTTTTCTTTCACACCGTTTGGTGTGTTTTCTTCACTCTTGAACCTTTCTTGGGTTCATTGTGCATTCTTTTGTCCTCTTGTGTTGTCATTTTGTCTTTTGGTCATGGGATTTTCCATCTTGTTATGCCCTAATTCTCTAGTATTTTGCTCTACTTTCGGGTCAGACTGGTTTGAATTGCCAAATTTGAATTGTTTACTATTTTAAATTTAAAGTTCTTGATCCCACACGTAACTTGGTCCCAAAGGCACGTTTTTGGATACTGTTACATTTGTTACCGCTTTCGTTATCCATTTCCCTTTCAATTCCCGATCACCACATGTATATTGGAGTCGGGAATCAAACCAACAGTTAGGCTTGTATATTATTCGATGTAGGTTCCTCCACTTGTCCAATCCTCGCATTACTATCTGGATCAGAGGTTGGACCGATACCATGAGTTTGGTTTAAATTTTTGACTAAGTGTTGTTTCAAGTCTCGCTTCTAAACCCCACATTACCATCGATGTTAGAAGTTGTTTCGACACCAAACCTTCAACCCATCGATTGGTACATGGACCTAACAATACCTCGATCCCGATTCCCGTTATGTTGTCAGAATCAAAACTCAAAGTTGACCCATTCCTAGTGTGCATTTTAATGCTTGGTTCTTGACGGAGTCCCAATCCCAACTCTCAATGTCTTATCGAGTTCAGAACTTGGGAAGCTACTAACACTTGTCCATTTTGGATGGGTCTAGTTCTGAATGACAACTTGATTCCACAGTCTAATTCAAAGTCAGGATCAGAACTCTATAAGATATCATTCATTGATTTCATTGGTTAACTACCATTTCCTAAGCCAAGACCTGATCACGACTCTCGATCACACTGTGGGATCGGACTGTGCACTTATACCTAACTATCATGTGTACAGGTGCCTAGCCAAGACCTGATCTTGATCCTGACTCCTGAACACTATGGGGTCAGACTTTTGAATTGCACTGAACTTCTTTAAACATAGGTATGGTACCTAGTTATAACTTGGTCCTGACACCCAACAGAATTCAATTTATGGTTTAAAATGACTAAGTTCTTGGTTATGTTTTGAACCCAAGGCCCAAAAATGATGAGTTAAATTATTGAATTAGATTCTAACTTGAATTGATATGGATTTCATATGAATGCTCATGTTTTAAGCTACTCATATATCTTTCTTCTTTCCCTAATATCAAAAAATTGCAGGATAACTAACAAATGTCAGACTCCAAAGAGGAAGTACATACTGAGGAAGTACCCACTAAGGGAAAATATGAAGAAACATAACAGAGAGACAGATATAAGATATTAAAACTAGAACAAGTGTCCTACACAATGAAATATAAGTATCAAGGGAACCCAATTCCATCTAAATTTGACTCTGAAGTCATGAACATAACTGACACATTGGTAGGACATATGGATCTGGAGTAGTTTCACAAAGATACATTTTTAGAGGATGTTGTCCCAAGAGCAAGGAGAATTGTTGAATCAGAGCTAGCTCATGTAGCTAGTTTTCCTATTGTTATACAATATCCTAAGTTCATCCTAACTGCTACACATACATGCAATCCTACTCAGATACAATGTATTGATGCTCAAGGTAATGTTATCATTGATTTAACCCCGTCCATGATCATACATGTCTTTGACCTCCCTCCTTACCCTGATCTGAAGATGATGACTGAGGCTCAGGTACTTCAACTATGGAACATGGATGTGGAACAAAACAAACAACTCATCAATAAATAGTGGATGAAGAAGGAAAAGAAGTTAGTAAAGAAGGTGCCACCTAATCCTAAGAGGTTAGACTTTTCTAAAGACATAGGAGATATTATCATACTCCTAGCCAGAGCATTTGGAAAATAAAATTCTTGTATCTATGAACACTAGATCTTTTCCTTCATCCAATTGATTCTAGATGGAAAGCAATGCTTAGATTTGGGGGAAATCATCTTAGATAACATTCATGACCAGCTCCTCAAGGTAACATAGACTAATTCATTTTACGTGTCTTCTTATGTCATGTATTGTGCAGCAAGGATTGGATGGTTTTCTGGATTAAACACTCAGGGGTCAATGGATGATGGCCCGAATCAAAAGAAGGTTTCAAATTATTACAACCAACTTCAGCTAAAAGCTTCAGAGAAGCACTTTAAGCCAGTCAATGATGCTTTTTGTATGTGGTTATAAATCAGCTTATAGGTGGCATTGGTTTTTGATTGTCACAAGAAGCAATGGAGTTCATTCGGGAATGAGGGTATTGGTTTATTCAATACCCCAAGAGTACTTATTTTAGGTTATTTGGCTTTGATGGCCACCCTTTTAAGTTTCCAATATTTTGTGGCGATAGGTGTATTCTTATCGAATTTTCTAGGCAAGTTGTGGAAGTAAATGTTGCATTCTCCTCGCAACATAAGACTAGTGTTCATTCTTTTCCCTTGAACTTGGGATTGTATTCCTATTCTTCTTCGGTAATGGCTAAATCAGCAACTAAAGAATTCCAGGCTCTAAATTTGTAGCAGCACACTTATAGGAAGAATTTTGATCCTAAGAAGAAAATGCATGCACTGTATCCCTCTCACTTTACTCAAAATATTCCATTTCTAGAAGACTTTTGGGCTAACCTATAGGATTAGTTTGAAGTAAGGAAAAGGAGATATGAGAGACTAACAATTCCTCAGATGAGGTATTTTGAGGTTAAAACTGATATTCTTGAAGGCACTACAGATGATGGGATCACTCTTGATCCTCGGTATGATTTGGACAAGGTGGCTACAAAAATCTTGGAGCCCATCAATTGGGAAAAAAAGGAAGATACTAAAATCATAAAAGTGTCACAGGGAGTGGTAAATAGGAGTTTGAAATGGATTGGACTCCATTTGAAACAGCCAAGAGTTGGGATGTCAAAGAAAAGAGGTTTCGATAGTGAACCCACCTCCTTCGCAGAGAAAAAACAATAAAAAAAAGGTTGAAGAAAGGTGTTGCAATGGTAGAAGTAGTCACAGAAGAGCCTCCTCAAACAGAGGAAGATGTTTCTTTATAGCAGATTGATGATGCTTTGTGGAAAGAAAAAGTTACTTATGAGGTGGTTCTTGGTGGTGTTACTTCAGGTTTTGCTATCATACCCTTGGTCATTGTTCACCCTAGTGAGGAGAGTTCTGCAGAGGGAAATTTTTTTGTTCCTCCACAAACTAAGGGAAGTGCTCCTACCATGCCATCAACTTCAAAAACTGCAACTGTTGAAAAGGAAGAACCTCTTGTAGTTGATATAGTAGACATTTCTTCATATTCTAAAAGAACTCCATCTTAGGAAGGAGAAGGACCTGAATGGGAGGAATATCTAAAGAAAGTTGAAGAGGAACAAGGAGAGGAGGAACCAGGGTTTAAATTTGGCAGTCTACATAATGCAAAGATGGAATTAAATGATGTACTAACTTAAAAGGAACAAGAAGGATTAATAGAGAATGCCCAAGCGTTGGTTGTTGAACAAGCCACCCATTAAGAAGAGAAACAAAAGAGGAAAATTAAGGTGCTAGCTCAGGAAGAGAAAGTAGTTGAAGCATTAAAGAAAGAAAAAGAAGAAGCTCATGAGCGAGAATTGATGGCTGCTTAAGAAAAGGCAACAGAGGAAAACCTTCAGGTTAAGGATTTGGAGCAGCAGAGGCTGAAGGATGAACAATACGAGAGGAGGAGATCAAAAAGGTAGACGAAATAAAAGCTAAGAATGAAAGGAAAGAACAAGAAAGATTACAGAAGGAGCAAGAGGAGCTACAAAGGGCTACTTCTTAGCAAACCATTGGAATTATTTCTTCTACACCTCTATCCATGACACTGCCTAATGTTCAACAGGTAGTCACTTAGCTAGTTGCACCCACTTGGTTGAAATTGAATTTGGAGAAGAGGCAACAAGTATAGGCCCAACCCGTAACATGGGATGAAATAAGAACTAAAATAGATAAGGTAAATTCAAAGAAGAAGCCTCATGTCGTACACTCCACCAAGTTAACTACTGAAGGAGATTTGGTTTCAGAAATTGCTACCCCAATTGCTGACAGGGATGATAGAGAGTTGTAGCCCGACGATTATCAAATAAGTATTGTTAATCTAGGAAAGCATACTAGAAGCCAACAGATAAATTTGATAGATATTGTTGCCACCACCACCAAGTCGAGGTTGATTAAAACTAAAAAGGCTAAGGATGAGCTTAAGGCAGAGATGGGAAAAATGAAGAATTTTCTAAAGGAGTTAATTTCATCTACTCCTGAACAACCTGCACCTTTAGAGGCCCCTGTTTTGATGAGCAAAAAAGAGGTTGATGGCCTTAATGAAATGAAAAAGAAGGCCACATGGTTTGATAACTAGTTTAATGTGTTTAAGTCTAATATAAATGAGAATGTGGAGGAGGTTTTTAAGTTTTATTATGCAAGTCTTAAGTTGGTTAGGGAAATGGAAGAGTCCATAAGGAAATGGTGGGAAGAGGAAGAAAAACTCAGGGAGTACCTTAGGAAGTTAAAGGTGATTGCTAAAATTTTTGATGAGGAATTAGTCCAATCACAGATCTTGGGGGATGACGTCCCTGATTTTGTTTCAAAATCCATTAATATATGTCTTCAAAATGTAGAATCTCCTTGAACAAATAATTTCCATGCTTAAAATCTTTCACGAAATATGGGAATAGGCAGGCATCTTTGAGGAGATTATTTCAGAATTAATTGGAAAAAATTTACTCCTGAGCAAAGACTTGAATCTTTAGGAAATATAAAATATGCTTGGGAGGAAAGACTCAATGCAATAATGAAACAAGGAGATACTACTGATCTGAGACTCATTGATAGGCTACTTGATATCAGAACTGACATACGGTGGGTAGTCATGGACATCTGTCACCTGAAAGACATTATTACTGCATCAAAGAAGAAATACAAAGAGTCAACATTTAAAACTAACTGGTTTGATGGGCCGAATGATGATGTACTAAAATAAATCTTCTCTAATTATGATGAGTATTGTGGGACCTCTCAAGAGGGTGAAAAGTGAAGAAGGTGTTTCAGTTATGTTTTTGACAACAAAACTTTTAGGCAGTTTTTGAACAGATGGATGACTACGAGTTAGGGTTAGCAGATCAAGAATAACATGTGGTGATCAAGTAGAGAACTAAGTTGAGACTTGTTGTTCAGATTTTGGATTGAAGAAGCAAGTGGCGCACCTATTCAGCTTCAACAGTTTTAGCACAAACAGATTTTTGGAGATAAATGGTTGTCCCTACAATTGTGGATCTGGGCCCCAGATTATGGATTTTGAATTTTGATCGGAGGAATTGGTGCTAAATTTGTCTATATGTAAAAATTATCTCCTTATTGTAGAGGTCAGATAGTTGAAGTCAGATTAGCTACCTAAACGAGAGATTAGATAGTTTACTATTTTATAGCTTTTATGCAAAGATACTCAAAAATACTCTTTTACATCTTTAATGCAATTTATGTTATTTTCAGAAGTTTTTTAGTTTAGTGATAATGTTAATGAAAAATGGTTATTTGTATTCCAGTGAGTTTTGTTGTGCATAAGTGTCTCTTATTTGATTAAAATCAATAGAATATTTTGAATCCAAAACCATTCTCATTGAATTATCTGTGGATGATGTTTCTTTATTTTTGTTGATCTATTAATTTTGGTGATGAGCTTGTGATATCCTGTTATTTGAAAAGAAAGTTAAAAATAAGTGATGATGAATGGTTGTATGCTTTAAAATTTGTACTATGAATGAATTCAATGGTACGTGTTATGTTGTAGATTGTGTTATTCCATGGTTTTAGTTGGTTTAAAATGCTCATTACGAAGTTTATGTGTCTGAATTTAAAGAAATCTATGTTCATGTATTGTTGTCCTAATCCCTCTCCTATCTTTTGTCATTTATTTACACCCCCCCAAATGATAGATTAGTTTTTACTATTCAGTTTGTACTCTTTACCAGCAAGCCCTTTGAACATTACAATTTCATAGGCCACTGAGTGATGACAACATAGTTGAGAACCAAGTACAGAGACCTTGGAAGATAGATAGTTTTAGATTATTTATCTTTTTCAGGAGAAATAGAGTAGAAATATTCTATTTTAACATTGTTGTGTTACATTGATCATCAACAATAGCTTGAATCGCAAGTGTACTGGACAGTTAAATGTCCAAAATTTATTTTGCATTTAGAAGTTTTGATTTATATATGGATGGGATGCTTATTGTGGGGAATGCAAACAATTTTCACTTCAATTTAAATAAAATAAATGTTAAATTATTGTGTGTGTATTATATCCCAAAATTTTACGTGAATCATGTTTCCTCATTGAAGAGTAGTGAGTGTTGCACGGGAAATGTTTAAAGCATCAGTGAAGGGTGATATTGCATCCTTTTAATTATCTTTCTCATAATTGATTTGTGTTAATTTTAGGTTGATTTCTTCAACACTACATTGGTATCATTTATCTTCCAAAATAGAACAGGAACCTTTGAATCCTTGGTAATTAAATCAAATATATTTCAAAAAGAACATAATATTTATGAATTTACATTAGAGTAATTCTCCTTTTAAGTCATGTACCTTTGTTTAGTTATGAAGCATTGTTGCATAGTTGGGTTTCATAAGGTTGTGAATAAGGAACATTGTTATTCTAATTATTTTTACTCAGTATAATATACCATACAAACTGCAAAGGCGAGGCCATAATAACACAGAAATGGCCATTAGGCTTCCCAAATTTTGTAATAGAATTTCTCTTCTATAACACAATGCAAAAGTTCTAAAAGAACAATATGTTTTGCAATGTAGAAGCCTCCTTACAAATATGATTTTTCCTTGTTGCCACTTTAGAGGTTTAGAAACACAATGTGTTGTCAATTGTGCAAATGCTTATGCCAAAAAGGTGCACCTATGTACATACAAAAAATGCATAAAACCATAAATAAAAGAATGCATAACAACATACATGGAAACAAAAAGTGACAAAAACAACAGATAGGACCAAACATTTGGGAAATGGTAGGTAGGAGTTAATGGCGCCATCAGGTCAATTTTCCCGCCTCTTGTCAATTGATAAACACGGGTGTCTTAGCTTGGACGTGAAGTTTTGCTTTCATCCACTTTTTTCTAATGCGGGAAAATTGGAGGCGGACTGACGTGGGCCTTTTTGGTTTGGAGAAAGAAAGGTGAAAACATGATTTGTTTCCAGTCTGCACGTTGAAAGCTGAAGGTTGGAGCGCACGTGGAGGAATTGGAGAAGAAAACCAACCAATTTGAGGTGACAGGTACTATCCAATAGTGTTGCAAAGGGTTTTACAACACTATTTGGGTTGCTTGTTTCTTAACACCTATGGTTTTCCAACATGGATTATTGAAAAATAGAATGAATTGTGTACTATGAAGCACACTATGTGGGTATGTGCAGGATCATCATGGAAAAAATAGGCCCTTAAGTTGTGAAAAATTCAAAAAAATCAAAGTTAGGAAACTTGACGTAAAAAAGTGGATAAGTTATCTAAATTATTTCAAAAATATGTAAGAATAGAATTTGTAGCAAATTGAATGTAGTTTCTAAACTACTAGTTTTTTTTTTTAAATCTATTGGTGAAAAATTGAAATTTCAATGCAGTAGTACTTAAATTTCAAGGAAAAAATAAGTAGGTGTATGTCTGACCACCCTAACCACAATCAAATGATAATTATTTTTTATAAGACTTTAGATATAAGTAGAGGACTCATGTCTCGATGTGATGCATAATTTTTGTAATTTTTTTCAAGTAAATAATTAATTATGATTTTTTTATTACAACTTTTAAATAATATTAAAACACGTATGTCTGACTACCTTAACTTGGTCAAAACTTCATGAAATTATTTTTTTTCAATCCGATAATATGTGAAGCATAGAATGTGATGCATGTATCAGATTCAAAAAATGTGATACCATTTGAAAGCTATAGATTTTTTTCAATTAGCCTATCAATCAAGACTTTAGTCATCATTCAAATAGAAAATGAATAATAATTATTTATCAAATTCAAAGTAAAGCATAATTTATATTGGTGGAAATCTGAGAATCTCCTTTAAAAACCCTTTTCATTTCATCAATTTTGGTAGAAAAAAAGTTGTCAGCCACATACCCTACACATACCCGTCATATCACCACTTTTTGGCCCATCATGATCCTACACACACCCATGTATTGATGGTTAATAGACTCCCCCTTAAATGAGAAATGTTCTATTTGATAAAATAGAACACAATCTATACGTTTGTATATCTTCATTTCAAGACAAAGTTTGGGTATAAGTAAAGGTAGGCTTCAAGACACATTGTGTTTTCCAACATGCGCTACACAACGTTCAATACTTTCAATGAGTTTATTTGTTATTTCCAATAACTGCAAGAAATTGGTGTTCTTTCTATTTGTAATGCACACCTACATAACGGGTCTAAAAACTAGAAGGGCTTGGGTATGTTGTGATGTGGAGATTGAAAAATGCAGTGTGTTATGAAGCATGCAATTTGCTATATACTTGAAACTTAAACACAACAATAGAAGGTGTGATTTTGAAGACATTCATACTATTTTGTAGCATTCCATGTTGCAAAATTGTACATGTTAAGAAGCAAGCAACCTGCTGTGAGACAACCCCTTACATTTAAACAAGGAGATCCAAACAATTGAAAACCCACATTGTGTTTTCCAAAATACAACTATTTTGTGCACTTTTTTTTTCAATCATCCAAAATTTAAACACAATGGAAGGTGTGATTTTGGAAACATTCATACTATTTTGGAAAACTCTATGTTGCAATGCCCTGCGTGTTAATAATCAAGCAACCCATTGTGAGGCAACCCAATACATTTAAACAAGGAGATTCAAATAACTAAAAACCACCGCTGTGTTTTCCAAATTACAATTATTTTATGCATTTTTTTTTCCTTCATGCAAAATTTAAATGCAATTTTTCCCAAATTAAAAGTAGTTATAAATTTTGAAAGGGCTTTTCAATACATTCAAACTGTCTATATTACAAAATATTTTGAAGACATTCTTTCTATTTAGTAAGAATGCATGTTGGAAAACCCTAGGTGTTAAGAAACAAGCAATGCATATAGTGTTGTAAAACCCTATGCAAGTGAGAAGAGGCAATGTTTTTTCCAACACTGCAAATAATGCGAGCATTTTATTTGTTCCAATCAAATAAAGAAAGAAAAATGACATTTGGACTATAGCAAAGAGTTACTCAAAAATTTGAAAGTGGACTTCATTACATTCTTGGAGTAACAAAATAAAACTCTTCATAATGAACTAACTGAAATGGGACAGTGTGTTTTCCAACACTGCAAACAATCTATAACAACATTGTGCCTTGCAGGTTTCATAATACCTACTATTTTCCAATTTCATTACATTTTTGGCACCTCATTTTGCTATTTGCAAATAATGGTTTTGAATGCCATGTTTTTTGGGGTTTTTGTCCATTCTGAAATATGATTTTGAAAACCTACCATTGTTGACATGTTTTCCCAGCAAGGGGACAGGCCACAGCATGTCGGAACTAACGTTTGGCCATCAAGTCTTTCTTTCAGTGTGATTTGTCCATTTGTCCTTCTTTTCTGTCAAGGTGGTTTGTTCCAATCAGATGAAGAAAGCGAAATGAGATTTCAACTTTAGCAAAGTGAAATTTGAAAGTGGACTTCATTACATTCTTGGAGCATACCAAAAAAAAACTCTTATATATTCTTCATGGTTTCTGATTTCTCTAAACATTATTCAGTTATTTCACTCATATTTCCACAATGGGTTGTCAGTTATTTCATTCGAAAATTGCAAAATTTCAAAACCAGCAGATGGGAGGAAATGAAATTTTGAAAACCCTCAACACATAAACATGTAAACAGCTTTGCATTTCAAATGAAAACCCCTTTTTCCCAAGGAAAACCCTTTGTTTTCATGTCAATCAAAACCCATATTCGCAACAAATAGTCATTCATGTCTTCATAGTTTCTAGTCAGAATGGGAAAATGGCATATATTGTTGGCGGATAAACATACCGACTAACTAGCTAGATGTTCGCACCTGTCAAATGTGTTTTTGTATGGAGGGTGGTCGCACTGCTTCATCCTCTGAATTCCTACAACTCCTTCCCATTGCTCTCTAGCAACCTATAAAACATCGTTGTGGAAAATGGTGGCAAAAAGGGGACCTTGTCTGTGTTGGATTTTGTGGTTGTGTTTCAGATATTTGGTTGTCATTGATGTCAACACTATTATCATTAGTGCATTTGAAGCTGTATATGTCAAGGATATTGAGAAAATTGTAATCGAATGAGTTGCAGGTTGTCAATAATGAAGTGATGTTCTTGTTGTCAATGAGTTCCATACATTGTTGATCAGAGGTTGTGGAGTAAAGGGTTTCTTGTTGAGTATATCTATTTTATCCACGTTGAGTTTCAGAGATTTACGTGAAGATTTGATCGAGTTATGAAGATTTTTATTTTGACAGTTTTTTGTTACTTTAGTTTGTGTTCTTGAATGAAGATTATGTGATTCCAATTAGTTCAGTTGTTGCAAATGCTTCTCTAGTGATTTATTATGCTTGTGGATGTTTCTATATCATGCTCTATTTGTGTTGCATGTCCACATTGATCGTTGTGCTCGTGATCCAAGATTTTCTCTTGAGTGTTCATGTTTTTCATGTTCTTGGCCGACAGGGTGTTGAAGCGTGTTGTGGATCTTCAAGGATAAATTAATTGAAGTTTTTTCGTGTTGAAGTTGTTATTTTGGGTCTTCACTATGTTGTGGCCAACCTTGGTTGATTCACATTGAAAATTATCTATTGTTTTGGGCCAACAGTTTGTATTCATTTTATTATTTCTTTATGGTCGACTTGTAGCGATTTAATTTCTTGTTGCGAATATATAAGAGCGATTGTTTATTCAAATTGGAGTGTGCTTCTATATGATATGTGTGAATAATGTTCAAATCATTTGAAGGTAGAGTAGAGTGTGAAGAAGAGTGAAGAAGAGTGAAGAAGTGTTCATGTGCTTAACCAGAACTATAATCAGGCATTAGGAGATGTTATTTTCTCAGTTCAAAATCCGAATAGTTGTAATCTGAATCTCTCTATAAGATAGTGTGTCTTCCTTTGTAATTGAGCAATGAACTCTAGGAAGTGTGCCTGAATGCATGTGCATTCCCCATTTATTCTTCTTATACTTTTAACAGGGTATAATCTTGTGGACTGACCTCCACCATGGTTTTTTCCCTAATAGGGTTTCCACATAAAAATCTTGTTGTTATGTGTGTTTTTGATGTGTTGTTGTTTCATGATTTCATTGATATTGATTAGATCTAAGAATAAGGATTAATAAGTTTAATAAGTTTGAAATTCGGTGACAACTGATTCACCCCCCCTCTCAGTTGTCTACCCTTGTGTTGCCAACAATTGGTATCAGAGCTTTGGTCCTTGGAAGAAGTTTAATAGCTTGAGGTGACTTGGGATGGTGACATACAAGAAGGATAGTCCAAGATTTGATGAAACAAATTATTCCTTGTGGAAGACTCGAATGGAGTGCCATTTGAGATGCATTGGTGAACCCTACTAGAGCATTACAAGTAATATGTATGTTATTCCATAGAATGGTCCTACTACTTCTGCTAAGATTAGGGATGTTGAGTATAATATCAGGGCTAAGGAAGCATTGCTAAGTGCTTTGATTGATACTGAGATGACTAATGTTATGGATCTAAAGACTGCTTATGAGATTTGGAAAAAGTCTGAAAATTTGTATGAAGGTGATGCTAATGTGAAGATTGCTAAGTTGCAGAGTCTGAAAGGGAAATATGAAATGTTGAGAATGGGTGATGATGAAAATGTTACTACTTTCATGTAAAGGGTGAATGAACTTGTGTGTGGTATTAGATGTGTTGTGGAAAGATGGAAGAATTGGAGATTGTTGCTAAAGCCCTTAGATCCTTTCCTATTGCTTATAAATTCAAAGCTTTAGCTATTGAAGAGCTCTGGAATGTAACAAATGTAACTAGAGATATGTTGGTTGGTAAGCTGACTGATTTTGAGTTGAACGAATTTGGTGATGCCCTTCCTAAGGTTGAATCTGCATTTAAGGCTACTACTTCTGAAGAGATAGACAGAGATATGATCTGGGTGAGAGTCCATCTAGGAAAACATTCAAGTATGAGGATGAAATCAGATAGATTGAGGAAGAAGGGAGTTGGAAGAGTTCGAAGCACTAATTGTCAAGAGAGTACCAAGAGGAAAAGGTAAGTATGAAGGAAAATTGCCTCTTAAATGTTTTTCTTGCAATAACATAGGTCATTTTGTATCAAGGTGTCTGGAAAGATATTCTAAACCAAGATATAACAAGCATAAATTTCAAAAGAAGTGTTACTATGTTGTTGATGAAGGTGTGACAGATGATGAATTTGATAAAGGTGAAGATGAATGGGTGTTTATTGCTATCAAGGAAATTAATCCTATGTCTACTGAATCTTCTAGTTGTACAAATGTGGATAAATCCCTAGATGCTTGAGTTGAAGAGAAATAATGGGTAATTGATAGTGGATGTTCACATCATATGACTGGAGACAAAAGTAAGTTTGTAAGCTTGGAAAATTATGATGGTGGTGTTGTGAGATTTGGTGATAACACAGCTAGTGTGATCCATGGAAGAGGATGCATTTCTCTTGATGGTAAGAATAATATTGATGATGTCCTGTATGTGGAAGGTTTGAAGCATAATCTTTTAAGTGTTGGATAGATGGTTGATGAGGGTTACAATCTTTAGTTCAAGAATGGAAAGTTCAAAATATTGGGATGTTCTAGAAATGTGATTGCATCAGGTACAAAAAAAGAGGTAATATCTTTCATCTGAATGCTGCTAGTAAAAGTTGTTCGATTGCCCAAGTTGATGAAAGTTGGTTGTGGCATAGAAGAATGTGTCATGTTAACTTTAATAACATTGTCAAGATAAGTTCTACTAAGGTTGTGTGAGATCTACCTAAGTTGGTAAAACCTACTAATGCCATTTGCAAGGAATGTCAATTGGGAAAACAAACTAGAATTTCATTTCAGAACAAACAACATTGTTCAAATGAATTGTTGGAGCTTGTGCATACTGAATTTTCTCGTCCCTCTAGAATCAGAAGTTTACAAGGTTATAGGTATTTCATATTGCTTATTGAGGACTATTCAAGAATGATGTGGGCTACTTTCTTGAGGGAGAAATCTGAAGCTTTGGAAAAGTTCAAGATCTTTAAGGCTATGGTTGAGATAGAGATAGGTCGCAAGATTAAATGTTTGAGATCAGATAGAGGTGGTGAATTCACTTCCGGTGAGTTTAATTCTTTTTGTGAAGAACATGGAATAAAGAGACAATTATCTGCACTGCGAACCCCTCAACAAAATGGAGTTGTGGAAAGGAAGAACATAACAGTTCAAGATGCTGCTAGAGCTATGATGCTGGAAGGAAATGTCCCTCATATCTATTGGAGAGAAGTTGTGAGTACTGTTGTGTATATCCTCAACTGGGTACAAATTAAAGGTGATATTGGTAAGAACCCTTTTGAGCTATGGACTAGTCTTAAGCCTATTATTAGATATTTCAAAATCTTTAGGAGTAGATGCTATATCAGAAGAGATGAAGATATAGGAAATTTTGATGCTAGGAGTGATGAAGGAATATTTTTGGGTTATTCTACTTAAAGCAAGGCCTACCGGTGTTACAATAAGAGATTGAAGAAAATGGTTGAAAGTGCAAATGTTAAGGTTGATGAAGACATTGCTAGACCATCCAAAACCTATGGATATGATTTTGATGATCAAAATGACAGTACAAACAAAGGCCAAACTTCAAATCAAGTGAAAATCATTCTGGTGAATCAAGAAGATCAAGAGGAAGAAGAAACTAGTGAAAGAGCTGAAGAGAGATCAGAACAGCCTAAAATTCAAGAACGTTCTAAGACTCTAAGGTATGTAAGATTGAATCATTCAGAAGATCAAATTATTGGTGATAAGAATAAAGGTGTCCAGACTAGGAGAAGAATTGCAGAAATTTCAAAGACTGAGCCTACTAGTGTGAATGAATCATGCAAAGATGAACATTGGGTTGAAGCAATGAAAGAAGAGCTACAGAAAATTGAGAAAAATGATACATGGATTCTTATTCCTAGACCTAAGGATAAAAGTGTAATTGGAACTAAATGGTTCTTTAGAAACAAATTGAATGAGCAAGGTGAAGTGGCTAGAAACAAAGCAAGACTAGTTTGCAAGGGATATTCTCAAATGGAAGGAATTGATTTTGAAGAGACTTTTTCCCCTATTGCTAGAATTGAAACTATGAGACTGTTTCTTGCTTATGCTACTTACAAAGAGTACAAGGTTTATTGGATGGATTTCAAGTCTACTTTTCTGAATGGTGAACTAGAAGAACAGGTATATGTTGAGCAACCTGATGAATTTCAATTGACTGGTCAAGGAGATATGGTTTGTCAGTTGAAGAAAGCATTGTATGGACTTAAGCAAGCCCCTAGAGCTTGATATGCCAGATCGGATAAATATTTGTTGAAGCTTGGATTTAACAAAGGTACTGTTGATAGTAATTTGTATTTCAAGAATGATGATAAAGATTTGATTGCAGACGGTTTTGTTGATGATATGATTTTTGGAGATGATAATTTGTGCATGAAGTTTGCTAATGAGATGCAGAATGAGTTTGAGATGTCAATTATTGGAGAGATGAAATTCTTTTTGGGGATCTTTATATCTCAGTCCAAGTATGTGAAATAATTGCTAAAGAAATTTGGTATGGAAGATTCAAAGCCAGTCGGTACACCTATGGTTACCAGATGTAAGCTGAAAATAGAAGATGATTCAATGAGATGCAGAATGAGTTTGAGATGTCAATTATTGGAGAGATGAAATTCTTTTTGGGGATCTTTATATCTCAGTCCAAGTATGTGAAATAATTGCTAAAGAAATTTGGTATGGAAGATTCAAAGCCAGTCGGTACACCTATGGTTACCAGATGTAAGCTGAAAATAGAAGATGATTCTCCGAAGGAAAATCATACTAGATATAGATCAATGATTTGTGGATTGCTTTATTTGACTCAAAATAGGCCTGATATCATGAATGGTGTATGTATTGTTCCAAGATTTCAGGTTGATCCTAAGGAATCTCATGTGACTGTTGTGAAGAGAATTTTTAGATACTTGAAAGGGACAATTTATTTTGGTCTATGGTATGCTAAAGATGGTGATCTTACTTTAAGTGCCTTTACTGATGCTGATTGGGCAGGAGATGTGGATGACAGAAAAAGTACTAATCGTGGTGCATTTTTCTTGGGTAAAAAGATAATTTCATGGTTGAGGAAAAAGCATAATGCCATTTCTTTATCTACTGTACAGGCCAAATACATTGTTGTTTTTAACAATTGTACTCAAGTATTATGGATGAAGTAGATGTTGAAAGATATCAGAGTTGTGTATGATGAGACTATTGTTATTTTTCCTCAATTTTCACCTACGAGCTCAATCAGGCAGGATAAATTATGTTTCAGATGTTCATAAGGGCCAAATGGGACATTTGCATCGAGGGTTAGGTCATGCATCTGATGCTATTTTACAAGGAGCTCAGTTGAAAAGTATGCCTCAATCAGTTTTGGCACAAAACTCATCAGAGAAGGAAGTCGGCAAGACCTTCCTATTGTTTTTCCGACTAGCAGTGCATCCTATTTGGTTGAATAAACCAGTCACCAAGACATTCAGGTCGCCATGAGTCTTCATGTATCTCTCCACTTGGAAGGAGGTCATGCCGATAGTTTTTCACAAGGACGTCTCAACGAAGCTAGGTATAATCAGCGTGAAGTCTTGTCGACCGCGGGTGGTATCACCAAAATGAATGCCTTCGGTGTAATGTGGTGGCTTCGGCAGAAGTTCTCACCGATAGCGAAAGTCTCGCTGAGAGGGATTGAGGTCGACGTAAGGTCTCGCCGAAGGCTGGGGATCTCGCCGAAGAAATAGGAGCTCAGAAAGATCTCTCGGCGAATGAATGATGTCTCACCGAAACGGAGTGCCTTCGATGTAGGATGGTGATCTTGGGGAGATGTCCTACCGACAAACATAGGTCTCAGCAAAATAAAGGAGCCCGGCGAAAGTACTAGCCGACAGGCCAAGGTCTTGGAGACAGTATGGGGGGGCTTTGTTGTAAGGTCTCACCGTCGGGATAAGGTCTCATCGAGGTGAAGTGGTCTTGGCGAAGGAAACAAGGTCAGCGAGAGGTCTCACCAACTAGTGGTGGTCTCCCCGATAAGAGAGGAAGCGGCATCGGCGAAAGAAGGTGTTCGCCGTGATGTCTTGCCGACCCGATAGGGTCTTTCCGAGATGAAGTGACCTCGCCGAGAGAGTTTGACATCAGTCTGACGTCTGGCCGACAGGGCGAAGTCTTCCTGAAGGAGTTGCACTCACTGACAGAAGGCTCAGTCGGTGTAATGTCTCACCGACCGAAGGTGGTCTCGCCGAAGTGGAATGAATTCAACATGAGGTCTTCCTGACTGTAGGGGAGTCTTGCCAAAATGAAAGGATGTGAGCTCAAGGCAAAGGAAAGTAGAGTCGCCATGATCTCTCGGCGAAGGTATGAGATCATGCCGACCAATGAAGGGTCTCAGTATAGTGTTTTTCCTTCAGCAGAAGGTCTCGTCGACACATGGGTGTCTTACCGACGAAGGAGCACAGCGGTATAATGATGAGGGCTCGCCGTGAGGTCTTCCCGAATGCGAAAGGTCTTGTCGATGGTCTGGGTGACCACCACTATGGATGTCGATATGAATTTTGGGCTCGCTATGAACTCTTGTCAACGGTAGTGAGCTATGCCAATAACCGTTGAAGGGCATAATCGCATTGGGGAGACACGGTCAGTGTCTCACTGACATGTGATTCAATATGAATGACCTTTGACCATCTGGTGCCCCCATGAAGCATCTGTTCAACCAATCAAAGGGAGCTACAGGGGAGCCATGGCGGTTTGACCCCTACGAAGAAGATCAACGAAATGAAAGCCACATGGATCTGCTCTGAGCTCAAGAGCATTCAAAACAACTCAACAAGGAGGTTAGAGGATAGACACGAGACCAGAAGTTAATGCGGGCATTGCAAAAGATCAAGGAGGCCATTCCTTGAGCAACTCCTCACCGACATGGATAGCGGGGATGCAGCATTAACTTCCTTCAAAAGATCTAAAGGCAGATCCTTCTGGAGGAGGATATTTTTGTAAGCCTTAGGGGCTGACACTCTTTGGTATATATGGCATTTTTGCCTTTTTTGTAAAGAATTTATTGGTTAGGAGATTGTTGAAAGAGCATTATTTAGACTTTGTAACTCATTTTCATGAATACTATAGATATGTAACACAGAGACTCCTTATTTTCTCAATAGAAAGACATTTCCTTCACAGATTTTTTTTGTTTTTTTAGTGATTGCTTGTGAGTTACATGATAAAATTATGTGTGATCCTTTATTTTATCAGATTCCTTCAATACTGGATGCAAAGGATATTATGTCGTAAAGCTAGTTTATGTTAGTGATCTCTTTCTATTGCATTTATATCTGTGAAAACATCTTTGTTTTCATTGTGTTAAGCATTAGAACAGTCGGAGCCTTACATAGACTCATTTTTTATAAACATAAATCTTTGTATTGTGAGATTGTTTAGCTCTATTGAGATTTTCTGTGAGTTTTCTGCAGTATTGTCATATTTTTATCTTTGGTGTATCACCTGTTAGTGATAGGTTTTAAATTCAAGTATATCCTTCTTACTCTTTTCCTTATCATTCTTTAGTTCTCTCAAGATATCTTAAGGGGAACCAGCCTGTAATCTGGAGGTCCACTTCATTCCCAGGTCACCCACAACCTCGAAGTGTTCCCATGTGTTAATAGGTTGCTATAGTTGATAGCTTAGCAAGGGTGCAAACTCTATTTGACAACAGTTTTTTCCACACCTGGTGGGACCCAGTCAGAAGTAAAACTCCTAAGTCTTGCTATTTTGATATGCTTACAGTGAGCTAATAGCCTTTTAAGAGGTCATTTTTTTAGCATATCTGGCGACTCTGAGTTTGGGAAGTAGTAGAAAAGCCAGTACATTAATAAGAAATTCAACATACTGAGAGATTTGGTGTTTACCTCAGTATCATT
>VDFB02076306.1:0-28892 GCA_007258455.2 Sequoia sempervirens
ATAATGCGGTCCCATGCGATCATTTACAATGAAACGGCCCTCCTTGAAGAGATTGATGGGAGTATCCTTCTTGATTATGAGCATAGTGTTGTGTCCTACTCAACTAGAACCTTGCTATTTCACAATCTCGATCTAGTACTCGGATCACAATGAACTGACAGCGAAGTCTCAACTATCTCACATCTAGGTGGATGTCGTGCCTTTCACTACTTTGGCCAAAGTATTCTCATTCAGTACTTCGAATGAAGGTCATCTATCATAAACACTACTCAGGGCCGATTTGACTTAAGGCTTCCTTACTCTACGCATAGGTTTTGTCCTTCAATGGATGAATTCGTCATCCCAGACATCCTACAATCATACGAACCTACTAGAAATGAAAACAGTATTCAAGTGTCTTGTATCAATTCTCCTAACTAGGAATTCTTTATCCTAGGAGTACTTAACTTGTCTCAGTTATCCTAATAACTTAAGCTAAAAGACTTCACTTGATTCTGCCATCATCTCGATCCTAGTAGATAATAAGTACATCTACGTATTCTCTGTATATAGAGATCATACACATCACGCAATACCCATTTAAACTGCAAGTAAATCCTTCCCTTTTACCTTTTTCTATTATTTCTTCTTAATGCAAGATAAATAATCTAATCCTTTAAACTCTTAACCCAAATAATCCCTTTTTCACAATTTATCATAATCATTGAATCCTTTACACATTTTCTCCTTTAATGCATTGCTTTATTCATCGAATTGGTTCTTTCCTATTAAACTAATTGAAAGCAATGAACACAAGACGCAAAATATAAACAACACTTTAACAAGGTTGTATAATAGGAAGACTCTTGCCTGATTTTAAAGCTCCAACACAGCTCTCCCCGAGTCTCCTTCAGCAACTTCCAGATTTCCAAATTAAATGGCTATTAAGGAGAACTTTCAAAACAATCCTCACAATTTTCACTCCTCTAATTAAAGATTAATACGTCAATGGCTTCACTCCACTCAAATCTTAAAAAGAAGACTTAACACTGTAATCAAACTGGTAAAAGCTCACTGAATTTATTTCACTCAGCATACAGGAAATGCAGCAAATAGAGAATATACAGCAACTCAAATGAATTGAAAAGGAAGCTCTCAAAATGATGAGAAACTCGTTTTTAGCAAGAGGTAAGTTGAGAAGAGTGAAAGGGCGTCATTATATAGGCCCGTATTGCAACGGATTCCACTAAAGGAGGCATGTAGATTGACAGCAAAGTGCTTAGAAACAGTCAAAAGGACATTTGGCGAATTCCTTAACCCTAAGTCATCAATTTGCAGGTGATTCGACCTCTTTTTAAGCCAGCAAGTTTAAGACTTCTTCAGCTCTCACATGGCGAATTGACAGCAAAGCGTTTTCAGTTTCTTTTTAGGTTTTATTGAGGCAAAAGACCCGTTCCAGATGAGACGCCTTGACTGCAAAACATTATGTCGCCATTTTACTCGCCTAAAGAATAGTTGCGGCCATTATACATTAATCTTTTCCCTACTCGCGCGTTTTTACAGTTAGGTTAAATGCCAAGTTTCATTTCTGACTTCTTCCTTGCTCAAATGGCGTACAGATTTCATTTTATTCACCAAGCAAGAGATGATTCGGCCATTTTCAGACGTCTGGCCCTAGTCGCGCGGTTACCTGCGTGTTTTTCATTCCTTACGCATTTTAGTTTTCTTCTTTGTTGGTTTATTAAACTTTAATATTTTAATAGAGTTTTCAAAGTAACAATGGCGCATATATGCAGGCTCATATTTGAAGATTAACACTTCAACGAACACATTAGAAAAATCCGCGTTTTCTTATCAATTCGTGATTTTTATGAAATCCGCGATTTTTTTAATTTCTTCCCAGATTTGTATTCGTGCTTTACAATGTTTTAACTTTTATTTCATTTGATTTTGACAAATCTTTTATTTAAATATATTTGTTTATTATATTAAAATACTTACATAATATAGTTTATGCATAATTATTTAAATTATCAATTTAAATAATATTATATACATTTTAAACTATATTATATTAATATTTTAATATAATACTAAATATATTGAAATACTTATCTTTATACTAATACACATATATTCATTTATATTATACGTTAAACATGTAAATTAATATATATGTATTCGTATAATTTCAGAGGCAAGATATCATTACAATATATAATTCATTTATCTCGTTAGCCGTGGGTATGTATACTTGTATATATATCTGTATATATACTATATGTATAAGTATCCATAAATACATTTATATCGACACATACGTATGGCATATCCATCTGCTTAATACGTTTGTATCGACATGAATGTACTTATGGGTACTTGTACATGTCGTATTCGTATGTACAAATACACATATCCACCTCTAACCAGAACTTATCATTTATAAGGTTATACTGGCAAGCATCACTTGTTTACACATTCAGAAGAAGACACGACTCCTAATGATACGAGACAAGCCTACGGATGACTTACCTTTAACCAAAACAATGACTTAGCTTACTCAGTTCTATGGCTTGTGTGTGTATGTTCAGTTTGGTAATCGTTACTGTTTACCCGACCAAGTTCCTCCCCGAATGATGTCTCTCCTCTGTCCGGAGGTACAGTCTTCATACCTGCACATCACGACATGACACCGGCAGTCATATGCTCATAACAAGGTAAAAACATCTCACAAGTTAGAATACTATCATTATTCCATAACTGTATGCAACATTTAATCAAAACTAAATCATTTAGAAGTAACAATCAAATGATACCATCATTTAAACAGGACTCCTTCATTTAATAAAGAGATCAACCATGTTTTATTCATCATCAAGATTCAAACATTACATTCAATGGCCCTATACAATAGTAGCTATAATATCGGGATGTAACATACTTCCCCCCTTAGGAATCATCGTCCCCGATGAACTAAGGTATTATTCAAAAGCATAAAAACATAACTCTACATTTATTCTACACTCTTGAAAGCTTCAAGAATGTTTTATTGGCGTAATCTGGACATCAACTTGTCCATCACTCATGGCAGTGTTCTTCCTCTGCTGAAACATGGCCTTTTGAGTAGGTAGTGAATTACCATGCTGGTTACCAGAAGTTTTGTTAGGGCATTCATTTGCATAATGATTACCTCTACAAATAAAGCATCCTGCTCTTGGTCCTCTTTTCTCTATGGTTTCCCCAATCTTATTGTCACCTTCACTGGCTTTTCTAGTGTCATTATATCTGGAGTTGTCTCTTTTCCAGTCTCTTCTGAATTCCTTCTCATTGAAGCGAGATCTCTTCCCCTTTTTCCTTGCTGCATCTTGCGTAAATTCTTCCTTCTTGGGGGCAATCTTATCAAGAACTTCAGTTTCCTTCTTTTGTTCTTTTCCTTCATTCTGATTGGAGTCTGCCTTAAGCTTTTGTTCCCGCTTAATGGCTTTTTCATACACAAGATCCATTGTGGTCGGACCATGCATATCGACTTCACCTCCAATATTACTGTTCAATCCCAAGATGAATTTCCTGATCCGGAATCGTTCATCCTTATGATAGATAGGAACATATCGCAGAAGCCGAGTAAATTTCTCCCAGTACTCGTTGACTGACATGGTTCCTTGCCTCAATTCTTGGAAATCAGAAAGTTTTTGGTCATAATAGAGTTGTGGCAACCACCGCTTGCGGAAAATTTCAACGAACTCTTCCCAAGTCAGCTTCCAGGAATTTATGTCCAATTCCAGTTTCTTGTTCTCCCACCAGTTAGAAGCTTCACCCGCTAACTGATAAGCACCCCAAGCTGCTTTAGTAACTTCGTCATAATTTCTTATGTCAAAGTACTTTTCCATTTGTACTAACCATACCTTAGCTTCGTCACCTCCGGCACTTCCATCAAATTTTGGAGGGTATACCTTCTTCATATCCTTTGTTAACTCAGTGGACACTTGTTTCCTCTTCTTCTCAATAGACGGAGTTGGAGATTTCTCCTTCTCGTGGTTGTGATTAATGCCTTCTCCATGCGAAGAACTTTCCTCTTCATTATTGGTGACAGGTATCTCAACTGTTTTTGCCTTTTCAAGGTTGGTCAATCTCGCCAAAATCTGTTCCAGCTTTGCTTCTATTCCTGTTGGTTCCTGTTCCTCTTCACGACTTGTTCCAGGAATATTTCTCGTCCTCTCATACACTTTCACCATGATTTAAAAGTTTACTTTAACCTGAACGTTTCATACAAGTTAGGCTAATTATACTTTTAACTATCCTTCGGAAAACATATAAGCATACATTCACAAGATTTTTATTCATGTTTTGGTTTACCAATTTTGCTCATTGACTATAATACTTTGCACATTCGCTCAACTGAATGTTCAAGTATAATCATAGTTTGTTTGCTAAACTGAAATACCTTTTCAGGATTCTAAGCAACTACTTGTTCATAAATCAAAATCCTGTAAATCAAGTTTTCCAAAACGTTGATTACTTTCATGAGTTTATCCACTTAGAACATTATGTTAGTTCCACTAACATAATCAGATTAATCTGTCTTATGTTCTATCATTTTCCTCTAGAATCTAAAGAGAGTATGTATGTTCTACCAATGATGACTTCCGATCTTCATTTCCTTAGTATCCCGAACATTACTTTGCCACATTCCGTGCAGCTTCTTACTCTATCTTTTCCTAGGTTATAGTGGTTTCTCATTCGACAATTTCCGTTGTCGTTCCGATGTCTTAACTTGACATTAATTCTCTTGTTTCATTCTCAAATTCTCATAGACTCAAAGCTGTTCAATACGGAATCCAAAAGTTTTTTTTTGACTCTTTATAACTATAGTTTACAACTATAAAGGTTATCTCATTCCTTGAAGTTATAAAACTAAAGGTATAATCTGGATATTCATCCTAACCTTATTGCCTAACCTAATTGCATATGTTTCCGCAATTCTAGGTGACATTTGTTGGTTTAGGAGTTTCTTTTGAGTTTAACTCTTAACTCGTTCTAGTTTACATAAGTTACTAAGGATCTCTTTTTTTTTTCCTTTTCACCTCTTTAAGTTCTTTTCTCTTGTCCTTGCAGCACAAGAACTTTTCAACCGTTATCTTCTGATAAGGTTTACGCATTGTTGCGTAATGAGCTCATAGGTTTCAGTGCAGAACCTGGTAGCTCTGATACCACATGTTACGACCCAATTCCGCGTAAATTAAAAAACTTTCCCATTTTCACTTTAAACATGTAAAAGTAACATATAACAAAGATATTACAATAAATTTCTTCCTTTCTTTATTGATAAACATGTACAAGTTACAATATGTTTCCTCATGAATTTCATTTTCATTGCAAATATAAATAAGAGTTAAAAAGGAATACAGTTACATACATAGCTCGTAAGCTTTTGCACAAATAGAAGTAAGAAGGTCCGTGAATCCGCCCTTTCAAATCTTGGTACATCACTGCCGTGGAAAGGGAGAAACATCACTTCAGCGCTTTTCCTACCAACCACGGACTTAGAGCACAAGGCCCCTCGCATCGCATCTATTTTGCAATGAACGCCCTCCCTTCAAGAAGAGATTGGTAGGTATCCTTTAACGATTACCAACTGAGCATAGTGCTGTGTCCTACTCAACTAGAACCTTGTTGTTTCACAATCTCGATCTAGTACTCGGATCACAATGAACTGACAGTGTAGTCTCAACTATCTCACATCTAGGTGGATGTCGTACCTTTCACTACTTTGGCCAAAGTATTCTCATTCAGTACTTTGAATGAAGGTCATCTATCATAAACACTACTCAGGGCCGATTTGACTTAAGGCTTCCTTACTCTACGCATAGGTTTTGTCCTTCAATGGATGAATTCGTCATCCCAGACATCCTACAATCATACGAGCCTACTAGAAATGAAAACAGTATTCAAGTGTCTTGTATCAATTCTCCTTACTAGGAATTCTTTATCCTAGGAGTACTTAACTTGTCTCAGTTATCCTAATAACTTAAGCTAAAAGACTTCACTTGATTCTGCCATCATCTCGATCCTAGTAGATAATAAGTACATCTACGTATTCTCCGTATATAGAGATCATACACATCACGCAATACCCATTTAAAATGCAAGTAAATCCTTCCCTTTTACCTTTTTCTATTATTTCTTCTTAATGCAAGATAAATAATCTAATCCTTTAAACTCTTAACCCAAATAATCCCTTTTTCACAATTTATCATAATCATTGAATCCCTTACACATTTTCTCCTTTAATGCATTGCTTTATTCATCGAATTGGTTCTTTCCTATTAAACTAATTGAAAGCAATGAACACAAGACGCAAAATATAAACAACACTTTAACAAGGTTGTATAATAGGAAGACTCTTGCCTGATTTTAAAGCTCCAACACAGCTCTCCCCGAGTCTCCTTCAGCAACTTCCAGATTTCCAAATTAAATGGCTATTAAGGAGAACTTTCAAAACAATCCTCACAATTTTCACTCCTCTAATTAAAGATTAATACGTCAATGGCTTCACTCCACTCAAATCTTAAAAAGAAGACTTAACACTGTAATCAAACTGGTAAAAGCTCACTGAATTTATTTCACTCAGCATACAGGAAATGCAGCAAATAGAGAATATACAGCAACTCAAATGAATTGAAAAGGAAGCTCTCAAAATGATGAGAAACTCGTTTTTAGCAAGAGGTAAGTTGAGAAGAGTGAAAGGGCGTCATTATATAGGCCCGTATTGCAACGGATTCCACTAAAGGAGGCATGTAGATTGACAGCAAAGTGCTTAGAAACAGTCAAAAGGACATTTGGCGAATTCCTTAACCCTAAGTCATCAATTTGCAGGTGATTCGACCTCTTTTTAAGCCAGCAAGTTTAAGACTTCTTCAGCTCTCACATGGCGAATTGACAGCAAAGCGTTTTCAGTTTCTTTTTAGGTTTTATTGAGGCAAAAGACCCGTTCCAGATGAGACGCCTTGACTGCAAAACATTATGTCGCCATTTTACTCGCCTAAAGAATAGTTGCGGCCATTATACATTAATCTTTTCCCTACTCGCGCGTTTTTACAGTTAGGTTAAATGCCAAGTTTCATTTCTGACTTCTTCCTTGCTCAAATGGCGTACAGATTTCATTTTATTCACCAAGCAAGAGATGATTCGGCCATTTTCAGACGTCTGGCCCTAGTCGCGCGGTTACCTGCGTGTTTTTCATTTTCCCTTCTGCATTTTCGCGTTTTTCTTCTTTATTTCGTTTTGGTAAAACTTTAATATTTTAATAGAGTTTTCAAAGTAAAAATGGCGCATATATGCAGGCTCATATTTGAAGATTAACACTTCAACGAACACATTAGAAAAATCCGCGTTTTCTTATCAATTCGTGATTTTTATGAAATCCGCGATTTTTTTAATTTCTTCCCAGATTTGTATTCGTGCTTTACAATGTTTTAACTTTTATTTCATTTGATTTTGACAAATCTTTTATTTAAATATATTTGTTTATTATATTAAAATACTTACATAATATAGTTTATGCATAATTATTTAAATTATCAATTTAAATAATATTATATACATTTTAAACTATATTATATTAATATTTTAATATAATACTAAATATATTGAAATACTTATCTTTATACTAATACACATATATTCATTTATATTATACGTTAAACATGTAAATTAATATATATGTATTCGTATAATTTCAGAGGCAAGATATCATTACAATATATAATTCATTTATCTCGTTAGCCGTGGGTATGTATACTTGTATATATATCTGTATATATACTATATGTATAAGTATCCATAAATACATTTATATCGACACATACGTATGGCATATCCATCTGCTTAATACGTTTGTATCGACATGAATGTACTTATGGGTACTTGTACATATCGTATTCGTATGTACAAATACACATATCCACCTCTATCCAGAACTTATCATTTATAAGGTTATACTGGCAAGCATCACTTGTTTACACATTCAGAAGAAGACACGACTCCTAATGATACGAGACAAGCCTACGGATGACTTACCTTTAACCAAAACAATGACTTAGCTTACTCAGTTCTATGGCTTGTGTGTGTATGTCCAGTTTGGTAATCGTTACTGTTTACCCGACCAAGTTCCTCCCCGAATGATGTCTCTCCTCTGTCCGGAGGTACAGTCTTCATACCTGCACATCACGACATGACACTGGCAGTCATATGCTCATAACAAGGTAAAAAACATCTCACAAGTTAGAATACTATCATTATTCCATAACTGTATGCAACATTTAATCAAAACTAAATCATTTAGAAGTAACAATCAAATGATACCATCATTTAAACAGGACTCCTTCATTTAATAAAGAGATCAACCATGTTTTATTCATCATCAAGATTCAAACATTACATTCAATGGCCCTATACAATAGTAGCTATAATATCGGGATGTAACACTCACTGGATACTTGGAAAGTAACTAAAGGTTCTTTGGTCATTGCAAAAGGAGACAAAGTTGGCAGCCTCTATATTGCAGAAACGTTTGGTGAGGTGGGAGCTGCTATGACTGTTGTAGGCAGCGATGTGGCTCTTTGGCATCAAAGGTTAGGCCACATGAGCAAGAAAGGACTTGAGGTGATGCTCAACCGAGACCAACTACCGGGTCTACAATCCGCAAATTTGGAGTTTTGCGAACATTGTCTTCGTGGCAAACAAAGACGGGTCAGCTTCTTGAAGGATGGACACAATATGAAGACAACACCATTGGAGTTGGTGCACTCGGATGTCTTTGGCCCTACCGAGGTAACCTCTTATGGAGGCGCTAATTACTTTGTTACCTTTCTTGATGATTGTACTAGGAAGGTTTGGGTTTATATGATTTCTAGAAAATCTGAAGTGCTTTCAAAATTTAAAATTTTTAAAGCACTTGTTGAGAATCAAAGTGGTCACAAAATTAAATGTTTAAAATCAGATAATGGAGGTGAATTTTGTTCTTTGGAGTTTGATAATTTTTGTGTAGATCATGGTATTCGAAGGATTAAAGTTGTCCCCTACACTCCTCAAGAAAATGGGGCAGCAGAAAGACTCAATAGGACCATTCTTGAGAAAGCTAGATGTATGCTTTCCACTGCTGGTTTGGACAAAGAATTTTGGGCAGAGGCATGTAACACAGCAGTTTACTTGATTAACCGCAGTCCTTCATCTCGTTTGGAGTTTGGTATTCCAGAAGAAGAGTGGTTGGGAAAGAGGATTTCTTACTCACACATCCAGGTTTTTGGATGTGAAGCCTATGTCCATGTTCCAAAAGAAAAGAGGACAAAGCTGGATTTCAAATCACAAAGGTGTATTTTTGTGGGCTATGGTGAAGACCAGTTTGGTTTTCGATTGTGGGATCCGGTTGGAAAGAAAATTGTGAGGAGTCGAGATGTGGTTTTCAATGAAACAGTGTTTCCAGCAGAGCAATCACAGCCAATAGGCACTGACGAATATGTGCCTTTCTCCATGTGTGACAATAATAATATCACACAGAGGTCTACTGTTTCTGTTCCCACAGCAATCGCTACTTCTCCCACCTCAGTTTTGGTGCCCCCTACTTCATCTAGTAATAGTGATGACTCACTATTTGGGAATAATGAGATCTATGCGCAGGAGATCTCGTCCTCCTCTCCTCACCGCCAAGGGACATCACGATCTCAGCCAGTCAACAGCAGTTCAGCTGGTAATTTCCGTGGCGCTGCAAGTGCCACGCAAGAAGATGAGACCTCTCCATATGCAGCGATGCCTCAGACCATCGTGCATAATGGAGCTCCATTCATGGCAGGGACAGATTGTTCTCAGGACTCTGATTGTGAGCAGATTAATCACAGAATGCAGGGTATCGATAATTTTACTCATCCTCAGTGTGAAAAGAGTCATGATGATTTAAGGAGGTCTTCTAGGCACAGGAGGATTCCTTCAAAATTTTCAGATTATGAGTTACTGCTTGCAGAAGAAGCAGAGCCTATGATGTTAATTTCTGATCAGACAGAGCCAACAAACTTCAAAACCGCCATTCAAGATGCGAATTGTGATCAGTGGCAGGGTGCAATGCAAGAAGAAATGGATTCTTTGATAAAAAATCAGACATGGGATTTGGTGCCTCTTCCGCCTAACAAAAAGGCATTACGAAATAAGTGAGTTTATAAATTAAAAGAGGAAGATGGCGGCAGAAAGCGATTTCGTGCTAGGCTAGTTGTCAAGGGGTATGCTCAGCAGCAAGGTATTGATTTTGAAGAAATCTTCTCTCCGGTAGTAAAGATGACTACAATTAGAGCGGTTTTGGGATTGGTTGCAGCATGGGATCTCGAGCTTGAGCAGTTAGATGTCAAAACTGCATTTTTATATGGAGATGTTGATGAGGAATTGTACATGATGCAACCTGAAGGGTTTGTTAAACAAGGTAAAGAACATCTTTATTGCAGGTTGAAACGGAGCTTGTACGGGCTTAAGCAAGCCCCAAGGTAATGGTACCGAAAATTTGATCAGTTTATGATTGAGCATAACTTTGTACGCCTAGAAGCTGATCCATGTGTGTATTTTAAACGGTTGTCTAATGGTGAATTTGTCATACTTCTACTTTATGTGGATGATATGCTTGTAGCTGGCACTAGCATGAAGATTGTTCATGAGTTGAAAAATCAATTGGCCACTAGATTTGCCATGAAGGATTTAGGGGCTGCCAAGAGAATACTTGGGATGACTATTTCTCGGGATAGAAACAAAAAGGAGATCTGGTTATCTCAAACAGAATACATTAACAAAGTATTAGACAGATTTGGTATGGCTGATGCCAAGATTGCTCCCATTCCACTTGCCGCTCATTTTCATTTAACTTCTGATTTGTATCCCAAAACACAAGAGGATAAGGAATTTATGGATAGAATTCCTTATAAATCTGCAGTTGGCAGCATTATGTATGCTATGGTTTCTACTCGTCCCGATATTGCCCATGCGGTGGGCGTTGTAAGTAGGTTCATGAGCAATCCCGGGAAGCCTCATTGGGAAGCAGTTAAATGGATATTAAGATATCTTAAGGGCACTTCTGATTATGCTCTATATTTTAGTGGAAATGATGTTCAGCTGCAAAGTTTCACAGATTCTGATCATGCCGGAGATTTAGACAAACGAAGGTCTACTACTGGTTATGCCTTCACGTTTGCTGGGGCTGCCATTAGTTGGGCCTCAAGGCTGCAACATTCAGTTGCACTTTCTTCTGCAGAAGCCGAGTATTTGGCTCTCTCCGAAGGTGCAAGGGAAATGATTTGGTTACAACTGTTGTTTGGTGAATTGAAATATCAACAAAGCGATTATGTTTTGTTTTGTGATAGTCGCAGCGCCATTTTTATGGCTCATAATCATTCCTCTCAGCGCCACTCTAAACATATTGACATTCGTGCTCACTTTGTTCGTCATTCGGTTGAAGAAGGCAAGTTAAAAGTTGTCAAAATTGATACAAAGGTCAATCCGGCAGACATCTTGACCAAGGTTGTTCCCAAAGAGAAGTTCGAATCTGCTAGGACTTCTCTTGGGCTTGTTAAGAAAAAGTAGAACAGCATTCAGAGCAGGGGAATGTTTGATCAGTTGCTGCATCCATTGTGCTTCAGGTGGGAGATTGTTGAGATAGTGAAGGCCAACGGTTGAAGGCCAACGGATGAAGGCCAAAGGTCTCGGCTGAAGGCCAAAGGTCTTCATGTTTTCCCTCCATTTTCTGTGTCTCTTCAACTGATCGTGGTTGTTATATAAATGCAACCTTGCTCATTGTAAAATATACGTTTAGCATCAATAAGATTTTCCCTGCTCAGTGTGGACGTAACCACTATTGTGGTGAACCACGATAAATCGTGTGTGCTCTGTTTTCTGCATTATTGTTCTGTTATTTATTGTTCTGCATATATGTATGTTTGTTTTTCAATTCTTTCATTTTACACATAGTGCACAAATCATAAAACCTGGAATTCAAACAATTTGCAAATTATGTCAGATGGGGATGAATTTCGTATCCTAAAACCTGAATAATTTACACAATTCACAAAGATAAATGGGCAAATAGCATTATAAAAATGCACAGCTCCTAAGAAAATTTACAAATACCTGAAACAAATCACTACCTTTCCCTCAAAAAAATGATCGTGTATCTTAAAAAAAGTCAACAATCCTTAACACCTAAAAGAGCCGGAATACACAATAAATGGATGAAGTCCAAGAACCAAAATCGAAATATTTAATATGCACTATACACAAAACCCTACATGTATAGCCCATCCTTGGTAGCCTAAAACCTATATAATGCTACATAAACAACATAAGAAAATTGGAGCTTAGAATTAAATCCGGAATTTGTACTACGTGGATGTCCGCCAAAATCTATTGCCCTTAAAATTTCAATCGTTTTCCATAAATAATTTGTATATATCTGAGAAATATTGCTAACCATTAACAGTGAGTAAAATGTGCAAATAATAGAAAATGGGTATTCGCCAAAATCATTGAATATCTTAAAAATAAATCGATAATGTGCCCTAAATATTTCTCCGCATCTCATAAATATTCATAGTTATTAACCTTTTTATTTATTAAGAAATAGAATATTTTTTTACAAATTCCGGCAAATGTCATGTTTATACAAATTTAGAAAAAGAAAATATCGACAATTGACCTAACTACCTTTTCTGCAGATATTTAAGAAGATTCAACAATTATTAACAGAATATAAAGGAAAAATAAGTAAGTAAACAACAAAATGCAAGATTCGATACCTCTCTGGGAGGAGGCTGGTTGAAAGAGAAATTGGCTTTGGATTGAACTGCAAGCTGGAGATCATCTGCATCAATGGCAGACTTGCCTGCATGTTCAGAGAAGGTTTGAGCATCTGTAAGAACATCTGCAACATATCTGTACCATAATTCTAAGAACTGGTTGACCACCCTTGGCTCATAGTGTTCCACTCCCATCGATTTCAGGAGTGCTTTCACTATCTTGGCATCCCTCGGCTCTTCTTCCTGCTTCATCATGATTTTATTTGTTTCTTTTTCATTTTTTTCGGGTAGATCTGTGTTTTAGTTTTGCAAAGGAAATAGCACCTCGATATACAATGTAGACTAATAAATAGTTAACGTAATAACAGGGCACTTAAACTAAGATTAAAAGAGTTCATACTATAACGATAAATGCAGAATTGAAATTTAACTAGCACTGTACCGAAATGAGGTAAAATGGTTAGAATGTTCAATAAATTTGACATTAGTTTATAGTTTAGGTGTTTCTTAAAATATTTTAGTAAGTGTTGAATTTTTTAGAGTATTTTACAAGTAGATGGTTTCATAGTTTTTATAGTAGTTGAGCAAGTTTAAAATCTTAAACTTAGAAATTTTAGAAAGATGGTCATCTCATGATTTTTTAGCAACAGTTAATGGTAAATAAATTATCTGATTTTTTAACAACAATTAATGTTGAAATTATAGATGCATAACATGTGGAAAGTAAATCTATTATATTGAGGAAGCTTCCATCTCAGCCCAAAAGCAAAGTGAGGGCTCTTATTTTCTACTATAAACTTCCAACAAATTCTTCATCCTAAATTCTCTTCCATCCTAAATTCTCTTCCATAAAATGTTTCCTAAATAAATCTCTTAAATTACTTTCCATATTTTTACATAAATATATTTAAAATACATATACTAATGTACTAATTTTCTAATTTTACAAATCTATTGTACCCTAAATCCCATAGTAGTTAAGCCTCTAAATTTAGAGAGATATTTAAAGAATTTTTATAAATCTGTGTGCATGTAATTATGTTTTATCAATTATTCTTCCTATCAACCTTCTTGCTCTTTTTGGGCATAGACTGATGGTCAAGAAGTTAAACCTAGAACGATAAGGCTCATAAAACAAAAACTACAATGCTAAAAATTATTTTCACCCTCTCTCTTGTCAAGATACCCTATTTTAGGTGGATTTGCCTATGCCCCTAACGCCCCAATTATGCACTCTTCCAAGAGATAATGGATGACTTTGAAAGTACTCATACATAATCCCTGGTGCTTAGAACAGGTGTGAAAAAGAAAATTTTTGTATACTTATTTGTTAAAAATAATAATTTTCATTGATCCCAGCATGCATTTTGCCTAGTACATTCAAAATTGAAACCTTCTTGAGTATTTTTATGATTTTTTATTTATGTTTAACATTGTAAATGAGCACTATATGTTGTTATAACAATCAAATTATTTTTTTGTATTACATGCATGAACTTGCTCTAGCATTCGATTTATCTAAATTTCTACTTGTTTAGACTATGTCACATAACCTATATAGTTTACAATGGTGATCATGGTACTGCATTCCTCATTTTTCCTCTTCCATTGACAACTACATGTTAAAAGAACCTTACTCATATTTCCTCTTTCACTCACAATTGCATGTTTAATGTTATTTTGTTATCGAATAACAACTCTCACTACCTTTGTAACTTTTTGTAGGAGTTGGAAAGGCGATTATCTATCTATCTGCCTATCTATATTTGATAGAGGCATCTGATTCATGTCTTTAAAGCCTTGTCATACAAATACATTGTTTATGCAACAACTATATAATTTTAGAAGCAATTGTAGTATGCTCGTTGCTTTCTTATCCCTACTTTCAATTTTAATTTTTGTATAGAAGTATATTGCAGATAGTTTTGGATGCCCATTTGCAAGATGGTGGGTATCCTCATGTCATCCCTTTTCTTTGATTTTTTTTCTATTGTTTAGCATCATTGTCATCAACTAGATACAATACTTTGTAGGATTTCCAAAATATGACCCAATGGAAGGATACCTATTCCCGTAACAATAATAGTTGAGTGTGTAATGCTTTATTCATAAACTGATGTTAATCTTGATATGTATGTGGAACATATGGATATGGTTTTAGGAGAAATGAACTTTGGTGTTACTTTATGGAATAGACATGCTACGCCAATCTTTCAATGGGGTTGCTTGGAAGGCTTCTTTCTAAAAATTTAAATAAATTACATATGTTACTATGCCCATAGGTTTATTCACTCAACCTCTATGTTGATAGTATTACATTTATCTTTGATAAGAAATGGAAATTATTACCTAAAGCTCTTTAATACTCCTTGGCAAAGCAGTGAGGGGTATTCTTCCTCACATCTTTATTTCTAAAAAATGTTTTGGTTTCAACCACAATAATCTATTGTTATTTTCAGTCATGTAGGTGTGGAATAAACCACTTGGTGGTGTTTCCCTTCAAGTTTATTTACTTGAATGAAGATAAAAAGTCCTTTGATTACATTTAGAGAATACATTTGAGGCCTTGGTTGTGTAACCGGTGGACCATAGTCATATTTAATACTTGTTACAAAGTTTGGGAGTTAAGATGTTAAGTACAAGTTTGGTAAATCAAATAACTTGGATTGAGAGAAGATATAACGTGAATTCATACCTTTGAAAGGTTGTATATGAGGTTGCATGGTGCTTTATAATAGAGAATAGCATCAATTGTCTAACTCTTTTCATTGTAGTAGTTTTTTGTTACCCAGATTAAGAAAGACTATTTTTTTTAGGTTTCCTAGCAGCGATAAAATGGATCAAAAGAAATTATTGTCACCAAGGTCCATATGTTGGAGCTTAGACAATAACTACAAGAATGCTTTCCCTAAAAAAAAATTATCCTAGCTCTATCATCTTCAAACAAGAAAGAAATCCCAACTTAGTTACCAATCTCCTTGATAGAATACTGTTACCTAGAGAAAGCTCTCAAATATCCCCAAGGCCTATGTTAGGTTTAATCTCACCATAAAAATTGTTGCCACTCATATCCAAGATTTTAAGCTTCTTTAACTCTGAGAGTTTCTTTGGAGTGCTATCAAACAAAAGGTTGTTTGTAAGATTCATAATCATGAAACTCTTAAGATTCTCAATCTCTACACAGTGCCTCCTTATAGCACACTCTTGTTCACTCACAAGGAGATACATTACTTCTATTCCATTCTACAAGTCCATCAGCTCTGTGAAGACAACTTCCTATGTTGATGGAATTTCTTCTTGGGCCTAGGAGAACTCTATTGTGCACGAGAATCTATAAATAAGAGGTTGTATTGGTTTGCAAAATGGGAATGGGAGGAAAATTATATTTGTGTATCTGCCTATATTAATGGAGGAGGGAACAAAATGTATCTTGTATCTTCTTCTTTCAAAACTAAGGAGAAAAATTGTGTTGTCTTTCCAAGAGGTGAGAAGCAAAAGGAAAGGAGCATGGAAGCATAGGAAAATAATAGAGATGGGCAGCTAATGGAGCAAGGGATGGATTGCATCCATAGCCAAGGTCTTGTTAAATAGGACAAGGGATAGAAATATGACAATTTGCTACATAACATAGGTAGTAGGAAATTGCTACTACCACAATCTGGTTTTCCTCTCTTTGGAGGGTTTGTAGGATAAATATAATATTCTTAATTCTTCTATCTTCCTCTCTTGATTGTTATTTCATTTCTAATCAAGTAGAATAGTACAATTTCTTATTTCATAAATTCTACAAGCTTAGGCTTGAGAAATTAAGAATCAAATATTGTTGTACTTATAGCAACATTACAACATTAGTGAAATGATTGTATCTGCATATGCCCTAAATCTAAAATTAGCTCTAAAAGTTGGCTTTCGTTATCTAGTTGAGCACAAATCATCTAGATTAGAACATACATAATTTTACTCAATGAAGATTGACTTGAAACTACATAAAAATGCCAAGTCATAATTACATAATTTGATACACTACAAAAACACCACCTAATTTACATAATATTGAAATGTTAGTTAGCATTTAGCAATTGTCTCATATAACTTGAATTTAATGAGGGGTTTGAAATTTTTTGCTTGCATTGTTGGGGCAAGTGTGTTAGTTTGCATATCTTATTGTGAAATCTCAAGGTTGAATAATCTACATACATTATTGTATTTGTATGTTCCATCTCTAATCTGGCCCTAATGTTGACTATACTTTTCCAGTAAATTAGATACTTAGATTTGCTATGGATCCTTATTATGTAGTATAAATTTTTTTGATAGCCCTATTATGTAGTATAATTTTTTTTGATAAACATCAACAAAATAGCCAAAGATAACTTTGAAATTTCAATAAGGATAAACCAACATAACCAAATGTTGTGAACATCTGAAGTGAGTGAAACACATAAAATCTAACTTCATAGAAAGATGAGATATGTGAACTTTGAAATAATCCTCTACTATTAGCAATTACACATTAAGAAGCTTTGGAAGATTGCATAGCATGGACTAAAATATCATTGAGACCTCCTCGATGCCAAATACAATCATAACAAATGTCTTTCTACAACACTGATTCAATTGATAGGCAAAGATATGGGTTGACTCATATTACATGACCAAAAGACAAAACAAAATTAACAAATCTTCAAAGTACTATAAATTTCCAAATATTTTATTATTGGTTTACAAACTTATACATTGCAAGGCAAGGGAAAATTGGATCCCAAACAAAAGGGCCTCTAACATTATTCGCCAAATTAAGTGGGACAACACCGAGAGGTATGATTTCCTGAATAAACATTTTGACCCATCATTGGATTGGTTGTAACAGGATTTAGGGCAGGCATGAGCTCTATGGGTAATTTAAATGTGGTCATTGCAAGAAACTCGATTCCATCATTCATTCTAAAGGGTAGAAGCTCACACCATAAAATTTCAAACCATAGAATTGGAGTCACCGAAAAAGTAACCCTTCTACTTTTTTTGACTTGTTCGGGCCCTCCTTGTGATTTTGGCTTAATGTTGCCTTGATTTGATGTTGTAATGTGGGTAACATATTCACATTACGTCTTGGGTCCTTGTGAACTAAAAGGATTTAAATGGTACCGTACTTAAGTATTGTGAAGTGTTGTAACACACTTTCACACTTTTCTAAGGTCTTGTTAATGTATTTCACCTAGATAACCTCTTTTCATCATTAATCAGGCCCTGTTTCAAAGTGTTGTAAAGTGTTTTAACACACTTTCACACTTTTCTAGGCTTTTCATCAATAATTGTGCTTTATTATGCTTTAATTGGCCCCAAATTGCATCCACAAGCCTTATTTATGTTTAATTTTGAGGTAAATCCTGACAAATATCATTTAAAGCACCTAAATCCCAAAACCCACCTCAAAATTCCTAAGGTGGGACTCATTCACCACTATTGGTGAATGAGTCCCTTTAGGTGGGACCCATTCGCCAATTGTGGTAAATGAGTCCCTTTTGACTCAAAATTCAAATTTAATTTAAAATCTGGCAAGATTTTGGCCTCCAAATCTAATGTCGGCTTGTAGTGTTGCAATTTCGGGATTTCTTGCATAATTAATTATAAATATAAGGTTCATTCACTCATTTTCACCTAATACTTTTGTGAGAGCATTCATTATAACAAATTTGGAGTTCACAAGAGCATTCAAGTATTAACAAGGGTATTCAAGGGTAGATTTCCTCATCAATTGTTGCAATAATTCAAGATCCATCATCATGTCAAGCATATCAAGCATCAAGCATGTTATTGAGCTACTGTTGTGATGTAGCATTAAAGATCCAAGACCAAGCAATATTCTACACCTATTGTCAAAGATCAAGATCTACATCCTTCATGGCCATTTCATGTCGAGTTGTAGATTTACAAGACATCAATCAAGGTATTGTTCACATTTCATGTCCTATGTTTCATGTTCATCTTTCATTATCTCATTATTTGGTTTAATTACCTAAAAGGGGTTTGACCAAGGCAAACCCCTATCCACTAACAATCAACAAGTTTTCCCCTCTTTAATGTGTGATTGTAGGTTTGTAGATTGAAGAAAAATGGATTGGAAGCTTTCAAGAGTGCCAAAATGATAAAGTTGCAAATGTTGTCAAATTTTTCATCAAGTTGTCAAAGAAATTCAAATTTTTCAAAGTTGTAAACAAGCCTTGGAGAAGCTTGGAGAAGGTCTATAGGCTAAATCTTGCAGTTTCGGACCCAGATCTGAATTAGGAACAAAAAAGCAGACTAAGAGCTATAGAATCCAGTTTTGAATTTCGAGAAATCCAAAAGTGGAATAATTCGCCATTATTGGAGAATGAGTCCCAATGTACATGTTTTCCAGGTATTTTTGCAGATCTAAGTACCCATTTGTCTGAAATTTTTTTCGACACAATTTACCCAAAACTGGACTGATTTGCCCAGCTTGGCGTATGAGTCCCAGTTAGCAAATATATTTTTCAAGATTCCAAACCCCTATTCTACTTTCTTCAATTTCCCAAGTGCACATTTCCAATTTACTTGCATTTCTAGGTCTTTTTGCATATCACACTATGTTTTCCAACATTTTGTGTTTTCTAAGTTTACACTTGGTGGTGAACCCCTTTTTATCAAATTTAGTCCCTAGGTCAACCCTATTATTAGATTTCAATATCATTTGCATTGAAATCTTGAGGGTTATCCTTGGGTGGAACCTTTGTAAAGTGGAAAAAAACCTACAGCAAAAACCCTTCTCCACCTATTCCATTTTTGGATGTTCCAAGGATTTCAAACCCTATTAAAAACAAACCCTAAAAAATAGGGGATAATACATGTCAATGAACCCATGTTTTTGTAGGAACATCTGAAAATATTGTGGTTTTAGCACTACTCGATTCTTGAGTTCAAGACAAAAAAATTGTAGGCTTTTAAATAAAAATATTGGTTGTGAGTTAAAGTTTTTTTTCAGGCATGGGGGTGAGGAATGTTTCAACTGCCTGAAAGTTTTTTTTTCGAACATGAGACAATTTTTTGGAGAACCAATCTCATCATTGAATAGATACCAACATAATTGTGTTTAAATGAAATATAACACATCAAAAATGATCTAGTGGCATAAAGATTCCAAAAAAAAAATTCACTAAAACCATGGCAAGCAACTTACCTGAAAATTCTACACAAATTGTGGCAAAGCTTGCAATAAAAGTACAAAACCCTACCACAACAAAAAATTATTTAAATGACGTGAACCAAAACCAATCTTCCTACAGGTTGCTTCAATCTATTCATGAGAAACAAAATCTAAAAATATTAGGGTTTTAGGGCTTACTTAGATTCTTGAGCTCAAGACAATATATTAGGCATGAGTCGATTTAGATTTATTGGCAGGCCTTTAAACAAAAATATCAAATACAAAGTCAAAAAAAAATTTAGGCGTGAGGCGAGGAATGATTTGATTGATTGGAAATTTCTCAAACATGAGAATATTGAATCCTGGTCGGTAGTTCCCACATAATATAGCCTATTGACTAATAAAGTAGCACTTGCATTGAAATGAGGTGCAATGGTAACACTGATTTAATTTACATAATTTTTTTATAAATTTGACATGAGGTTTATAGTTTATTTTAGTAGGTGTTTCTTAAGATATTTTAGCAAGTGTTGAATTTTTAGAGTATTTTACAAGTAGATGGTTCCATAGTTTTTATAGCAGTTGAGAAAGTTTAAAGTCTTAAGCTTATAAATTTTAGAAAGATGGTCATTTCATGTTTTTTTAGCAACAGTTAATAACTTAATGCTAAAAAAATTATCTGATTTTTTTTAACAGCAATTAATGTTAGAAATTATAGATGTGTAACATGTGGAAAATAAATCTATTATATTGAGGAAGCTTCCATCTCAACCCAAAAGAAAAGTAAGGGTTCTTATTTTCCATTATAAACTTCCTACATATCCTTCATCCTAAAATGCTTCCTAAATAAATCTCTTAAATCAATTTCCATATTTTTAAATAAATATATTTAAAATATATATACTAATGTACTAATTTTCTAATTTTACAAATCTATTGTACCCTGAATCCCATTGTAGTTAAGCCTCTAAATTTAGAGGGATATTTAAAGAATCTTTATAAATCTATTTGTATGTAGTTATGTTTTATCATTTATTTTTCCTATCAACCTTCTTTCTCTTTTTAGGCATAGAGTAGTGGTCAAGAAGTTAGACCTGAAACAGTAAAGGCTCATGAAACAAAAGCAACAATGCTAAAATTTATTTTCATCCTCTCTCTTGTCAAGAAACCCCAGTGTTGCACTTGCTGAAAATATGTTTAGAAGAGAAGATGTCATGTTTCAGGGGGATTTTGTTTATGCCCCTAACACCCCGAGTATGCACTCTTCCAAGAGAGAATGAATCACTTTGAAAGTACTCATACATAATCCTTGATGCTTAGAACAGGTGTGAAAAGGATAAATTTTGTATAGCTATTTGTTAAAAATAATAATTTTTATTAATCCTAGCATGCGTTTTACCTTATCCATTCAAAATTGAAACCTTCTTAAGTATTTTTATTATTATTTATTTATGTTTAACATTATAAATGAGCACTATATGTTGTTATAACAATCAAATTGATATTTTGCATTACATGTATGAGATTGCTCTAGCATTCAATTTATTTAAAATTCTACTTGTTTAGACTATGTCATGGAACCTACATAGTTTACAATGGTGATCATGCTACTGTATTCCTCATTTTTTCTCTTCCATTGGCAACTGTATATTCAAAGATCCTTACTCATATTTCCTCTTCCACTTACAACTGCATGTTTAATGTTGTTTTGTTATCTAATCACAACTCTCGTTGCCTTTGTAGCTTTTTGTAGAGGTTGAAAATGTGATTATCTATTTGCCTATCTATATTTGTTAGAGGCATTTGATTCATGTCTTTAAAGCTTTGTCATACAAATACATTATTTTATGCAACAATTATATAATTTTAGAAGTAATTGTAGTATGCTTGTTGCTTTCTTATCCCTACTTTCAATTTTAATTTTTGTAGAGAAGTATATTGTGGAGAGTTTTGGATGCCCATTTGCAAGATGGTGGGTATCCTCATGGCATCCCTTTTCTTTGAATTTTTTTCTGTTAGATAACATCATTGTAATCAACTATACAATACTTTGTAGGTTTCCAAAATATAACCCAATGGAAGGATACTTATTCTCATAGCAGTAATAGTTAGGTGTGTAATACTTTATTCATAAACTGATGTTAATCTTTGAAATCATAATTGATATTCAATATTCGTTTTACACAAAGGAGAGGAATAATCCTTATATAAAGAACTAAAAGAAGATGTTTCTAAAAATAAACAATTGTTAACTAAACATAACTAAAGCAAATAATTGAAAGTTACTAAAACTAGTAGAAAGCAATTGAAGTTAACTAAAAGCTAACTAATGACTAACTAAAAGCAAAGATGACCATTAAATATTACAATAATACTTTAATATCCTCCCTTAATGGCCATTCTACTAACTTAAACTAAGTCTACCCATATTTTGATGGTGTTCTGGCCATAAAGGCATAATATGCAAACTTCTTTTGCTTAGTATACTCTGCCACTTGAGCACTCTGCTGACACTCTTCCCAGCAGTTGGACTTCTCATTAGCCAACCACTTTTTGCAATACTTTTGTATATGACTGACCTTCCCATAGTAATGACATGTGAAAGACTTATTGGAGCTCTCCTCCAAATTTCCTCATCCTTTATGTTGAGTGGCCTTGCTTTTGCCAATGTCCTTGGTAATAAATGTTTGTTCAACATTGAGAGACTCACTTCTGCTCCCAAACTACTTCTTCCACTTATCCTACTGCAAGATCTTGTTACACAACTCATCAAAATTCAAGTCAACATTCGTGGAGGTAATGTTGAGAGTTTTGATGAAGTGCTCGTAGGATCGTGGCAAGATTTTTAATGTGATCACCACCACATCCTCCTCTTCCATCTTATGACCAATGGCCTCTAGTTGATCTTGAATGTCTTTGATTTTCATCAAGTGCTCCTGCAAAGACACATTGTCATCCATCATAATGGAAAATAACATATTCTTTAGGAAGAAATCCCTACCCTTGTTTGAGGTCTCATGAAGATATTTCAAATGTTTCTAGATCTTTGTAGTAGACTTATCAGATGGTATTTCTGGTAACATCTCATCGGCAACTAATAGCTTGAGAAGCATAACCACCTCTCAATTACCACCATCATACTTATCATGCTCCTTCCCTGCAACTATGGGATGAACTTTTTTACCTAGAACAAGCATATCCAAACACTAGTACTCAAAGATGGTAAGCATCCTCTGCTTCCACATGTTATAATTTTTCCCATTAAACCTCTAGGTACTTTCAAATATGGCATTGGTAAAAGATGTCATCCCTCTCATTTCCCAAAAACATGAAAAAATGGGGTTAAATTTTGTGATCAATAGGAACATAACCCAAGACAATCAATTAGCACAACTCCCACAATTTTGTATCAAAAAATCGCTAAAAACTCAAACTTCACCCTAGGTAGCAAAACAGAAAGATTTTAAATTAGAGAAAAAAAATATTCAAAAAATTGTTGCACGAATTTGAAAATTTTCATCAAAAAACTTAGACTTTTCCCAAAAACCCTGGGCGACAGAAAAGGCAAAAAAATATATATATAAAAAAATTTGTTGAAACCCTAGTCATGGAAAAAAAGGAAAAAAATCAAAAAATCAAAAAATCTATGAATTTGTTGAAAACCCAAGCCGGTTTAGCAAAATATTGTGCCCAAAAATACCCACGAATGTTGGAAACCCTAGCCGCATGAGTTTTGAACTAGGCATCCAAAACTGTGAAGCAAAGAACTCCATGATTCCCATCATGGCAAAGAGAGAGCCACAGATTCAAAACCACAAAAGAAAAAATGCCTCTAGAGTGTTAGATCTTCCACGAAGCACAAAACAAAATTCTAGAAGAGTCTTCACAAAGTCGCAAGCCAAAATGGGACCAAATGCAGGCCAAAAGGCTCATGATTTCACCACAAATAGGCACAAAAAATTTGCATGAAATGTCAATTGCACATCTCAAAAAGAGATGTGATTCTTCATCAAAGAACCTTGAAATCTTTGCTAGAAAACCCTCACAAAAATCAAAAGAATAAATCCCCGATTTATCACCAATAATAGCCCACAATTCTAAAAAAAAAACTTTGGTTTTTTTCTTGCAAAAAAAAAGGAAATTTTCCTTTATTTTCTTTTAAAAAATTAAAAACGCCACAAATTTTGTAAAAAATCCATCAAAAATATTTTGAAATACTTTTGAAAATTTTCCGGGTAAAACCATCAACATTCGATTTTTATCAAAAAATTGAGCAAAAACATCTAAGAAATTTTAAAAAATAAACTTCTTAGGAAAACATAATTTTTTATTGCTAAAAAATTCACCAAAAAAGATTGAGCCTAAGCTCTGATACCATAAAATGATAATTGATAATCAATATTTGTTTTACACAAAGTTAAGAGCTCTCAATGCACCCCTTACTAGTATGAAGCTGCCCGAAATTGATTTGATAATGGATTTATCTTCTACCTCCTTCTCCGTTGCCCTACAATGCTCTCTTGTTTTTCCTCATAGCTCTCTTGTCTCCTCCTATTTTTCCAACGAAATGAAATTAAGTTACTTTTAGGGTTGTAGAGGAGATATAAGTAAAAAAAACCCACTTTCATCACTTATTTTATGTATTTTTGTTGCTTTTTGCCCAAGCTTGCACTGACCAAGTCCAGGTGATGAGACTCACTCGGACTTGGCGAGTTTAAAAGACTCAGCGAGTCTCACCAAGACTCATCCAAACTTGGTCAAGTCTGAGTCCAAGCCCCTCATACTCAATTGGGGTGACTCGACCCAGGACTCACTGAGTCCAAGCGAGTCTGGGCGAGTCTTGTTTCTATGCACAAAGGAGAGGAATACTCCTCATATAAAGAATTACAAGACGATGATTCTAAAAAGAAACAAAAAGCTAAAGAAAATAATTGAAAGTTACTAAAACTAAAAAAAAGCAATCTAAGTTAATTGAAAGCTAACTAACAACTAAATAAAAGAAAAGATGACCATTAAATATACAATAATACTTTAATAATCTTGATATGTATGTGGAACAGATGGATATGGTTTTAGGAGAAATGAAATTTTGTGTTATTTTATGGAATAGACATGTTATGCCAATCTTTCAATATGGTTGCTTGGAAGGGTTCTTTCTAAAAATTTAATTAGATTACATATGTTCCTAATATGCCCATAGGGTTATTCACTCAGCCTCTTTGTTGATAGTATTACATTTATCTTTGATAAGAAATGGCAATTATTACCTAAAGCTCTTCAACACTCCTAGGCAAAGAAGTCATGGGTCTTCTTCCTCACATCTTTATTTTTAAAAATGTGTTGGCTTCATTCACACTATTTTGCTACTATTTTTAGTCATGTAGGTGTCCAATAAACCACTCGGTGGTGTTTCCATTCAAGCTTATTTACTTCAATGAAGATCAAAAGTCCTTTGATTACAATTAGAGAATACATTTTGAGGCCTTGGTTGTGTAACTGGTGGACCATAGTCACATTTAATACTTGTTACAAAGTTTGGGAGTTAAGATGTTAAGTAGAAGTTTGGTAAATCAAATAACTTGGATTAAGAGAAGATATAATGTGAATTCATACATTTGAGAGATTGTATATGAGGCTGCATGGTACTTTAAAATAGAGAATGGCATCAATTATCTAACTCTTTTCATTATGGTATACACTATATTTTGTTACCCAAATTAAGAAAGATTAATTCTTTTCAGGTTTCTTAGCAATAATAGAATGGATCAAGAGAAATTATTGCTATCAAGGTCCATGTGTTGGAGCTTAGACAGTAACTACAAGAATGCTTTCCCTAAAAAAATTGTATCCTAGATCCACATCTTCAAACAAGAAATCAATCCTAACTTAGTTACCAATCTCCTTGATAGAATATCGTTACCTAGAGAAAGCTCTCAAATATCTCCAAGACCTATGCTAGGTTCAATCTCACCATACAAACTATTGCCACTCATATCCAATATATTAAGCTTCTTTAACTCCCAAAGTTTATTTGGAGTGCTACTAAACAAAAGGTTGTTTGTAAGATTCCTAATCATGAAACTCTTAAAATTTTCAATCTCTACAAAGTGCCTCTCCTTACAACACACTCTAGTCCACTCACAAGGAGATACATTACTTTGTTCCAGTCTACAAGTCCATCAGCTCTATGAAGTCAACTTCCTATGTTGATGGAATTTATTCTTGGGCCTAGGAGAACTCTATTGTGCATGGGAATCTATAAATAAGAGGTCATGGTTTGCAAAATGGGCATGGGAAGACAATTATATTTTTGTACATGCCTAGATTGATGGAGGAGGGAAGAAAATGTATCTGGCATCTTCTTCTTTCAAAATTAAGGAGAACAAGTATGTTGTCTTTCCAAGAGGTGAGAGGCAAAAGGAAATGAGCATGGAAGCATAGGCAAATAATAGAGATAGGTAACTAATGGAGCAATGGATGAATTGCATCCATAGCCAAGGTCTTATTGAATGGGACAAGGGGTAGATTTTATCTTATCATTTGTACACTCATTGAATATGACAATTTGCTATATAAAATAGGTAGTAGGCAATTGCTACTACCACACTTTGTTTTTCCTCTCTTTGGAGGGTTTGGAGGATAAATATAGTGTTATTAATTTTTCTCTCTTCCTCTCTTGACTATTATTTAATTTATAATCAAGTAGCATAGTACAATTTCTTATTTCATAAATTCTACAAGCTTAGGCTTGAGAAAATAAGAATCAAACATTGTTGTACTCATAGCAACATTGTTGCATTAGTACAATGATTGTATATGCATACACTTTGAATCTAAACTTAGCTCTAAAATTTGGCTTTCATTATCTAGTTGAGCACAAATCATCTAGATTTGAACATACATAAAATGATTCAATGAAGATTGACTTGAACCTACACATAAATGCCAACTCATAATTACATAATTTGATACACTACAAAAATACCACCTAATTTACATAATATTGAAATGTTACATTTAGTGATCATCTCATATGACTTGAATTTAATGGGGGTTTGAAATTTTTTGCTTGCATTGTTGGGGAAAGTGTGTTTGCATATCTTATTGTAAAATCTCAAGGTTGAATAATCTATAGATGTTATTGTATTTGTATGTTGCATATCTAGCCCGGCTCTAACGTTGACTATACTTTTCCAGTAAATCAGATACTTAGATTTGTTGTGAGTCCTTATTATGTAGTATAAATTTTTTTGATATCCATATTATGTAGTATAAAAGTTTTTGATAAACATCAACAAAATAGCTAGAGATAACTTTGAAATGTCAATAACGATAGCCAACATAACCAAATGTTGTGAACATCTAAAGTGAGTGAAACACATAAAATATAACTTCATAGAAAGATGAGATATGTGAACTTTGAAATAATCCTCTACTATTAGCAATCACACATTAAGAATTTAAGAATCTTTGGAAGATTATATCTCATGGACTACAACATCACTGGGACCTCCTCAATGCTAAATACAAGCATAACAAGTGTTTTTCTACAACATTGATTCAATTGATAGGAAAAGATATAGGTTGATATGTATTACATGACAAAAAGATAACACAAAATCAAAAAATCAAAAAATACTATAAATTGGAAAATATTTTTATCATTGGTTTACAAACTTATGTGTTGCAGGGCAAGGACAAATTAGATCCCAAACAAAAGGACCTCTCCAACATTATTCACAAAATTAAGTGGGGCAACACTAAGGAGTATGTTGGAATGGTTGTAATAGGATTTAGGGTAGGCATGAGATCTATGGGTAATTGAAATGCAATCATTGTAGGAAACTCAAGTCCATCATTTATTCTAAAGGGTACAAACTCATACCAAGAAAAATAAAATCATAGAATTTGAAATCGCAAAATTTCAAACCATAAGATTTCAAACCCTATAATTTTAAACCCTAACAAAACCAAACTCAAAAAATTAGGGGATAGTACATGTCGATGCACCAAATTTTTGTACGTACACTTAATTAAGCATCTAAAAATATCAGGGTTTAGCACAACATGTTACTTGAGTTCAAGACAAAAAATTTGTAGGCTTTTAAATGAAAATGTTGGTTGTGAGTTAAAGTTTGTTTTCAAGCATGGGGTGAGGAATGTTTCAACTACTTGAAAGTTGTTTTTCCCAACATGAGATAACCTTATGTAGAACCAATCCCTTCATTTAATAGATAGCAACATAATTTTGTTAAAATGAAATAAAACATAAAAAAAATGATCTGATAGTGTAAAGATTCCAAAAAATAAAATTCACTGAAACCATGGAAAGTGACTTACCAAAAAAATTTGCACAAATTGTGTCATGTTGTCGAAGATGTCAATGATAGAAAAAAAGTTGAGCTTCCAATAGAAGTATGAAACCCTACAATAGTAGAAATTTATTTAAATGACATGAACCAAAACTAATCTTCCTACAACTCCTACCTCAATCTATTCACAATAAATGAAATTTGAAAATATCGAGGTTTTAGGGCTCACTTAGATTCTCGAGCTCGAGACAAGATATTAGGCACTAGTTCGCTGAGATCTGACGGTGAGACTTTTGCAAACCTTTAAACAAAAATACTAAATACGAAGTCAAAATTTGTGTTTAGGCATCAGGCGAGGAATGGTTTGACTAGTCAAAAATTTCTTAGGCATGAGAAATACTGAATCGCGATGGGTAGTGCCCAAATAATATAGCCTATCAGATAATTAAATTAATTAATGTGATATTTAGTTTTGAATTTAAAAGAACGAAAATATTTTAAGGATATCAGGAATCAATTTGTCATTATATTGGAATTTTTGTGTTTGATCAACTCGTAAGTGTCTCAAAATTTGCAAGAAGAATGGGATTAAAGTCATGATAGTAATGTAAATTTTAT
>VDFB02076307.1:0-46379 GCA_007258455.2 Sequoia sempervirens
GAAGCAATATATTGATCTGCTGAATGCAAGCGAACTCTGCCCAGAATTATGCGCACTTGTCTTCAATATGATTTTGATGCCAAAGAGGAGGAAGACTTCTGAATATATACACATTTGAAGTGATCTTTCATGAATGGTCGGCCTCTTACAAAGAGAGACGACTTTACACAAGGTGGCGACCTTTTATTTAGGTCAGCTTTAATAAATAAATTAATATTTATGAAATGAGACGTTACATCTCATTATTCGGCCTCATCCATGTTGAAATTATATAGGAGAAAGAGATCTCCCGCCGCTACTTACATCAACAACAAACAGTCTAGAATGTGTTTAGAAGGAATGTCACACAAAGTAAGTTCCGATTGGAATGAGTAGGGAAAGTAAAAATCACATGACTACAAGGCAGGGCCCAACAAACAAGATGGAATGTGTTTAGAAGGAATGTCACACAGAGGAAGTTCCAATTGGAATGAATAAGGAAAGTAAAAATCACACAACCACAAGGGAAAATGCCCTGCAACAAGCCACACTACACAACAATAGCTAACAAACACACCAAAATTTGAATGACCACATTTTTTGGTGAGCAAGATTGTGGGTGACCTAGTTGCTCCTACACCAAAATTGTTAAAAAAAAGTAAAAAAGTTTAAAGATGATTCTCAAGTGCAAACCGTAAGGAAGGGAATATACCTAAACAAGGATATAGGGGTGTGTGTATAGATAGGCGTGTATCCAATAGAAGAAGATATCAAAAATCAAAGTCCAAATGCCCTATTCTAGGTACACAATTGTCAAAGAGGAAGACACGCTTGATCAGATCAAAGCAATAAGTACACAGATGCGCACTTGGTGTCCCAAGGCATTCTTGTGTGAAAATTCTTCATACAATTGCACACCAAGGGGACAAACTAGCACCTCTATACATAAAATTTCCAAGCGTGCAAAGTTTCCATTATGAGGTGCCTATGAGGAAGCAAGTTGTGCACTTTTTAAAGTTCAAATAGCAATACATAGGCACACACATGGAGAGTAGGGACACACCTATTCAAAGACAAATTTAATGCAAAGTTTGAATTCAATACAAAGGTGAGCACCTAGTGAGCAAAGGTGCACCTCAACATGGAAAATCAAGTTTCAAAATTGTAGTATTAATTCTCTTTCTCAAGTGTGCATCTAGGGTGCAAGTGCCCTCCTCAATAGAAAAATTTTAGCTCACATCAAAGTTTGAAAATCAAATTGTCAAGTGCACACCTATATAAAGGAAAAATCAAATGTTCAAAAATTTGTGTATAGGTGTGCAAGAGAGCGTTAGCTGCACACCTGATAGTGTAGATCAAAAGTCTTCAAATTTTATATTAGGAGGGGTGCACCTAGAGAAGTATGCACATTAGTAAAGGAGTAAATTCAAAATGCAAACATCAAAAAGGCCTTCACCAAGTGCATGTAGAGGGTGCAAGTGGGCACCTCACTAAAGAAAATCTAATTTCAAACTCAACTTTCAAATCTAGTTATTAGGTGAGCACCTAGTGATAAAGTGCACACTTGTACAAAGAAAATCAAAAGTGCAAGTTCAAAGTTTGTTTTATAGTGTATCGGTGTGCATTGAAAGCAGAACTGCATGTCTCTCAAAGGGATTCAAAATGCAAAGTGAATTTTCGAGAGTTTTTAGATGACTTCGAAGGGTTCCCTAATCAAAGAAAAAGTTGTAGAATCATCAAAGTCATCCATAGCCGCCTATCTAGTGGTCCATTTGTAGCACACACTAAAACTAGTTCACCCATCACATTTTCAAAGAGAACATATTTAGAGATTTGCTATATTTAGTATGCACCATTTGTATACCATATGCAATTTCTAGCTACCTTTATTTTCAGTGATCTATAGTTTTGACCTAAAGACAAACTATTGTTATTTTGTATACTTTTGAATTTTTTGCCATATGAGAGATGTCAGCTTTAAGTAATAGTTTGTAATATAGTGGCCTATTTGTTTAATTAACCATTGCATAGCTTTATTTTTAATTTTACTAGATAGGATTTTGTAATCAAAATTGCATTTCATGCAATCAATTAATCTTAGAGTAGAATTCATAGTTAACTTTTATTATTTTTTGTGCAAAAGGTTTGTAAACATTATAAATAAGTCTTTTTTTGTACTTAATTTCTAATGCTAATTCTTATGCCTACATATTGTTGAAATTACTATCCAGTATTAATGTTTATCCAAAATTAAATGTTCATTCAATAGAATTTATTATACATATTCTCCTTTTAAATTGCTCTTAAAATGTTTTGTTATGTGCATTGAGAGAGATTACAAGCTTTGTATTGCAAATATTATCGAAGTTAAAGACTGTGGCTTTGTATCAATCCCTTAATTTAATTTGTCAAAGTGTTTTGTTCTTATGTGTTTTATCCAATTCAATCTTTATGTGTACTCGCATTGTTCAATCTCTATGTTCCATTGAACAATGAAAACATGTAGTCATAGGATTTACTTTCAGTCAAAAGATACAAAAAAAAATTTCCTTGAGTTGAAGAATGTCTCGACCTTTTCCCATAGGTGAATCCAAAAACTCAACATTTAGTTGTATTTAGCATGATTGCGAACCACCCTAGAAAACATTGTAAAGATGGTAAATAGCAAATACATATTGTTCATATTAGGTTAGCTTTTGTTTTACAAGGAGCTTCCCCTTCTAATTTGAAAAGTGATTCTACCACACATTTGTTCCATTTTGTATCACACTCAAAGGTGCAAATTAAGCACTAACATTCCTAGTCTTGGTTCACACTCTAATTCATCCCCAATGTGAGTTGGGTGCAAGATTTGGACCCCAAATTTGCCTGGATACATACATAGCATGAGATTCAACCTCCAAATGGCATACCCAAGTGAATATAGGGCTCGAATCCCACACCCAACCCATCCAATTGCAAACCATGCAACCTTTCTTTTTCCCACTTTTTTTTCACTCTTATTTTTCATCACATTTCATAAAAAGGAAAAATAAAACCCTTTTGCGTCTCACTACTCAAAGCATTTTCTTTGTTAATGCCAAGGAACTTGTACAAACAAAACCATTATAGTTAGGAAGCCTAATAGAATGTGGTAAGGTCATCATTCCCCAAGTCTTCTCCTTCTTCTGCTTACTTCTACATTCAATTTTGGCCAATGGATATATGCATGAAGATGCCAATGTTCTGGAAGTGGTGTTATTATTGTTGGTGCTGCTGCTTGTTTTAAATTAGTATGCTGCTCTCTCTCTTCTTTTTTTAAACTTTCTGGAGAATTGCTCTTTCTTTTTAAGGTAAGCATTGGAGTATTGCCTACTACATTTCTCTTGAAAAGAAATAATTACTGCCTTCACATTATTAAAAACAACACATGCTTTACTTTTTACCACCCTTTTAAGCATCCACCACATTAGTATTGTATGTTTTATTTTTCATTTTTATGCTCTGAGCTTGGTCCACGCAAAAGATCCACAGCTTTTAATATTGAGATACATATGGTCATATAGAAAATATATGGTTGTTTTGTTTATTAAATGTATGTTGTGTGGTTATCTATGATTTTTATACATTTTTTGTATAGACATACCCAAAAACATATCCAACCCCCCAAAAAATTGTTGTACACAAACCCAAATAGGTAACTTAGATATCATGGGATCAGTGGATTATTACTACATATTCAACACATTGTATTTAGTACTTTTAAAAGTTTCAACTTCTTTTAGTTTGTGTAAGTTATATTTTATTTCAATGTTCCGTGGGGTTTCGGGGACGGGGACGGGGGGACAACAAGGAATGCATTCCAGGGACGCTGGAACGAGGGGTCTAAGTTTGGGGGTGGCAGAGGGACGGCGGAGGGATGGCGGGGGGACGGCGGCGGGGGGGTGGCAAGGTGCTGAAATACATATAGTACTTGAAAAAATAGTTATAAAAAGATGTATAAGTATAAGAATTATACATCTTAGAGACAACTAGCAGTCCTCTAGACACCCCAACATCCTCGAAGTCCTAGCGGCGTCTTGGAGACATCGACACTAATGGTGGGATGGTGGCGCTAGTGGTGGGTTGGTGGGGGGACGTCCCCCCCTAGTCCCCAAGTCTCCCAGACGTCCCCATATAGGAAACGCGGGGTTTTGGGGGGCCAGGGGGGCCAGGGGGGGGGGGGGACGTGTCCCCGTGGAACACTGTATTATTTATTTGTATTTTACAAATTCATATATTATTTTTTGCATGTTAGTTTATAGCTGTCCCCTATTGAATCCAAAATCAAGCATTTTTTTTGCTGTTCCCTAAAACCATGTTATCCCATTCTAAAACTCGGAAAGAAGAAGAGAAAGAACCTAAAAGAGAAACAATGCCATTCACTGCTTAATTTGGCATGCATTTAAATGTATTTGTACTCCATGTTGTTATTCCCTCTCTAAATGAAAATCCTTCAAGTATTTTTCACAAAAATCAAAATTTAAAACATTTTGATTTCCGAGTCTTTCTCACTTCCAATTGACTAGCCTATTCTGAGTCTGAGTTGAGAACTTGTTATGTAACTATGCATTAATCCTTAGTAGGTAAATTATTACCAAAAGATTTTTATTAATGCTAGGTCGGGAAGGTTTAAGTTCAACAATGGTGTTATGTGAGTTGTCAAAGAGAATAACCAATGCAAAGGTGCACTAACCTTTTGGGATTGGTTTGTGTCAGAATACGATAGCCGTCCTGTTGGGTAACACATGAATGATGTGAAAAATGGAAAATGCCTTTGGAATACCACTCAACTCTGTGGTGTCTCTTTTCTTTCCTAGTGCAAATGCAAAGCCACTTTTCAATGTTTTCATGGAATCCCTTGAGCATCAGGACAAATTTAGAAAGGACTAAGCTAATCCTATCGTTCGGAGAGTGAATGTCTTTAAAAAGGATTTAGTTTTGTGATGTCAGAGCCAATGCTGACATCATATTTCTCCTGATGTCAGAATAAAGCTCCCATTATGACTGTTAAGTATTATTGCATGTTTTTATACATCATTATTGATATATTTTATATTATGAGATGCTTTTCAAAATTGGAAAAGAAAAATAATCAGTCCTTATATGATTTTTGGTCACTTTCAGGGATCACACAATATATTTTCTAAATGAATAAAATATTGTGCAACATTTGCTCGCCTTACAATTTACTCATACATACTAATTTTGAAACATGATTGATATACTCATTCATAAGCAATTATCTTGACTTTTTTTGAGCCTAGTACATCTAAATGCACCAATGGGATCCCATGGATGTTTGAAAAAGGACAACTAACTCTTCAATAGTCTCGAACAAGAATCACATGACAAGCATATGTTTCTCCAAGAAACCATTTCTTCCATAGATTTACTAACAAGTTCTCAGCAACAAGAGATTCAGAAGAAACAAGAACAATGCATAGTTTAATAAGTTCTAAGAGTAATTTATCCAGCTAAATGGCTAACAACAACAGACAACCTACAGCTACATAGTAGTTGTTAAGCATATTGCTAAAATCCTAAATCAATAGTCAGCTTGGGAATACTGACCTTGTCAACAATGACACAAACGGCTGCAAATGAATCTGTGGGTATAGAATAACGGTCCAAGAGTGCTTGAAGAACCTGAAACAAAATTTATGTCTTTACACTGGAAAAGTTGAGTAAAAATACACAAATGAGTTGACACTTGCTGCTATGGGTTAAGACAACTCAATTGCAATTAGTAATCAAGTTTGATTGGTTTAACAGCAGTAGTGAGCAGTAGTGACCAAAAGCATACAAAGGCAGCATAAAGACACAATAATTGCAGAAACCAAATGGAAAACAATTTAGACATTCTACATTGTTGAATCGCTTCCAATCGTGCACAGAAAAAAGCAACATGACAAAGACAAGATCATTCAACTTACATCTGTTCTTGAAATAAAAAAGAGATACAAAGGCATTATTTTCTATGTTTCTCTGACTTTCCAGGATAGTGGGATGGCTAGGGTACTCTCTCTATATATATATAATAATATATACACAAGAAAACTATAAAAAGTATATTTTAAAACTTTTCAATTGTATAATGAAACTTTTTGACATCACTAACATTACGGAGAGCTGAAATTCACATAACATTAAAATCTGTCATTAAACAATGAACATTCAATATTGATCATTCAAAATTGAAAATGATAGTGAAATGCTGAAAAAATAATAATGAAACTGTAATTATGAAAACCTGATTAATATGTTATTAATGATCATGTTAACTGTTTGAAAATGCCAACCCCACCTTTTTTTAAGTTTACAAATGTGTTTTTGTCTTTTTTTCTAAACAACTATTGGTGTGGGGATTATTAGAAATTAGAATGTCTTTGGGAGGTGTAATGTCCCCTTCTCAAACCTGATCTTTCAGTGACCGTTGGCCTTTTGGAAACCGAAGGCTAGTCGGGAAGGTAAAATTAGGGTTTCCTATTTTTAAGGATGTCTTTGCTCGGTGGTGGATTCAATGGCGATTCTTTCTGGGTTTTCAGAGAGCTGCATGGTATGTTCGTCTCGGCATTCTGAGCATCTTCAGGAATTTACTATTTTTAGTAAATTCTATTTCTGGCAGTTTTTCAGTTGGGTTCAGCATGGTTGACTTCCTACTTCAGTTTGGTCAGTTGACTTGGTCATTATTGGCTTTAGGGCACAATTGGAGAGATAAGTTGATATATTTAATTAAAAAGTCACGTTTTAATATTATATTCGAACGTTGACCCCTTGGCCTAGTCTATTGACTTTATGTTGTTTTGAAAAGTGGTCTTTTTGAGGGTGGCGCCTCATTAAAGATTATTTTATATTTTATATTTTACCCAAAGTCAAAACAAGCTATAAAGTGGACGCATTTATTAAAGTATTGATTTTAATTAAAAGTCAATATTGAGCTTGAAGGAAATGGACGCCATCTTTGAGAAAAGATTAGGGTTTTGAATTTGAAGTGGATTTTAGGGTTTCGTGAAGTCAACAGGAAATTATAAAAGGAAGACTTTGAGCCTCATTTCACATCTTTGGTCTACAGTATTGTTATGCTACCGGTTTGGCTCTGGGTTTGCTTCGAGGAATGAAGGCCTCCTAGCTCGGGCATCGCTTCTTGTTTGCAAGATAACAACTAGTGGTGATTTAGTCTTGTTTGTGAATTCATTGGAATTTGTGCATTGTAATCTGCATTTGTCTAATTAGGTTTCAGATTTCGCATATTAGAGGTTTCTGGATTTTGCATTTTAGCTTCAGCAGATTTGATGTTTTATTCATAAATCAAAAAGGGACAAAAAATTCATTATGGGTATTTCATAATTCCTTCCATCTAGTCAAGGCGCCCATGTATGCAAATTTGTAGATTTTTTAGAAAAGGATCTGAATTTTAAAAGCAAAATCGCCCCTGTGCTGGGCCGTACCATTTATTGTGTCATTGGGAAACGTGCATTGAATAAAGTCTGCATTTTAAGTCTGTTCTTTGTGTTAGTTCTGAGCGCCCTCATGTTAGTAGTGTTTTTCATTCAATTTCATGTCAATTGAGTAAGTAGGAAGGGAGATTCGAACTGTCCAAGGAATCTATTTGCTGCTGGTTATATGATGAGAATGCAGGTCTGTCATAACAGCTCGAAGAAATCTGCATCTCCATTGCTGGATGGGTGTTGAGAGTTTCCAAAGACTTTGCGGATGCTTCATTGAGGATTGCCCAAGTGTGGAGAAAAGGTTGGATCTGTTTAGTGCCATTTCCGTTTATCTTTACTTCTCAACAAAGAAAGTCACTAATATTGTACAACTCTATTTATATGCTGATTTGTATTGTTAGCAAGATTTCATCTTTCTTATTGTAAGCTAGCAGTAGTACTGACAGCAATTTAGAGTCTTGCTTTGTCGAATTGTAATGCTCATCTTTACTTTCAGCAAGTGTTATTGTATTTCATTCACCTCCGCCCTATGGTAGCTACTTTCCCACTCTGGGTTAGAAAGCACATTCTGGGTGTTGAGTCCCTTTCAGCAATTCTATATTTTCATTCAAGCATTGTTATTTGTAATCACTCCACCATATGGTCGCCCCTCACTCCATACTGGATTGGGTAGCACATACTTGGTGTCGAGTTCCCTTTCGGCATTTAGAGTAAAAGATCCTCTGACCAATGCTCACACCTTGCCCACCTCGGGATCTTGGTGTACATCCTGGTTAGAGTTGCTTCAGCCGTTTTGGTTTATCTTCTAACCTTAACGGGTGCATTGTTGTAATCTGAAAATTGAAAAAACGAAAAAAATTGGCTTAGAATATTTGGGAGGTTTTCAGCAGATTGGGGACGTCCTAATGTCTCCTTGAATTTTGGGCACCATGGGAGTTTGTGATCCTAAGAACTTAAAATATGTTAAGGCACTACTTAGAAATCCAAAATTCAAATGGAAGGAAGGATCCATAAACTTGGGAAAACAAGAGACGAGATGATCAAAGAATATGTTAATATGTCTCCAAAACCTTCAGGAATACAACTAAAGAAAAGACTAAAGAACAGTCATCAGGCCACCCAAGAAATTGGGAAATAATTTTACAAAAGGGTACCAGCACTTCCATGTCAATCAATAAATACCAGAATCCCAGAAAAAACAAATATTTAAGGAAATGTTATGTTCTCTAATAATCTGGGAATTTGTCAAACAATGTCACAAGCAATGTCTCACACGAAATGTTAAGACACAAGCAACTTAAGAAGTCCTGAAAACCCTGCATGATGTCAGCAGGCACAAACCATGCAGTAACTATAGTATTTAAGAGCTGGAGGCTCTTAAATCATATCTAACAAAGTACTGGGTTCCTGCATGAACATAGCAACACCAAGTCAAGCCTCACAAAATGCTCAAGCAAACTTCCGAATAGATTTAAATATTTTTTGAAGATAAATGTAATCCTGAGACTCAGAGATCCGATGAGATAAGCAACATAACTCAAGTGTTGAGTTGCCTGCCAATGGCTGGAACACTGGAAGCACACAATGAAACCAAATACTTTGAAAAATTATATTTAATACAAGATCTGACGATCCAATGAAGCAAGCTGAGAAGGCTAAGAATTAAATGGCTCATCAAAAGGGAAAAACTGTGGACAAATCTTGCAGGAAGCTAAAGCTATGGAGGAAGCAGTAACACCAGAGGTATTAGCTCAGTTTTGATGGCCAGGAACAAATCCAGACTATAAAACCATTGCAAGGTAGGGAAAATATGAGCTCAAGTCATTTAACCTGAATTCACAATGGAAATTAAAAATAGATGAGTACATTCATTACATACACAGATTTTGACATTTTGTCTTAATTATCTGTATAAATCTGTAAGTGTACATATATTTCAGGATTCTCTTTCTAATAATTTTATTTATAAATTTCTTTATTTCTTAATAAACTTTGCAAAATAAACTTATAACAGAGTTGATCTAAAGCCCAGGGGCAACACATTTGTTATCACTTATGAGCAGAAACTGTTTCTATGGATTTTAGAAAATCAGTTAGAATACTATGACAAAGAGAAAGAAAGAACATTCTGACCAGATAAGAACCATAATGGAAATAAAAAGACAGATTATGTTAATTTATGTCTTCTGTCAAAATCAGTGGGATTGTCAACTAGTTTTTCTTCTTTATTTAACATATTTTGATCAAGGTCGTGATACTCACAAATAGTGAGTATTTTGTAGTGTTCCCTGGGAAGCTGATCCCGGGGGTTTGGGTGATGTCCTAGATGTCCCAGGCTATGTTCCACAGCATTTCCGGGAGTGGATGGTGGGACAGCAGTCTGAGGGCCATTTTTGGGGATGCCAGGGGGACGGCAATATATATGAAAAACATATATATATATATATAGAGAGAGAGAGAGAGTGTGTGTGTGTGTGCGTGTCAAATTTCTACAAGTTAATTAACACCAGTATAACAGCAGCAATATAACATAACAATGTAAAAATGATGTTGGATGATGTCTGTAGGAGCCTACATGCCAACCACATTCAAAAAAGAAAGTGTTTGTTTGTACTTCTTACACAATACCACTGTACCAAACCATGGAAAATGCACCTTTAATCTCTTTTGCAATTGACAGTAATAAATGACTCTAATACCATATAAAGAATTTTGAAATTTGATGCTTTTTTGAACAATGAAACATTGAAATCATAATCCAAAATTCCAAATTATTTCTATTAATATTAACTGTTATATATCGCTAACTATGAATCTAAATCATGATATATTTATTGCTATTACACTACAGTTGTTGCTATCACTGCCGTCATGATTAATTTAATTGTTGTTATACTGCTGTAATAGTGCGGTCATGATATATTTATTGCTGTTGTTATAATGTTGTCATTTTGCATTGCTGTTATAATGCTGTCATGATATATTTAAGAGTCATTTTTTAATGTTATGAACAAATTTTTTTAAAACATTATTATATAATACACTAGGGCAGAACTTGACTGAATAAACACTAAAACTGGTTAGGGCAAACATAATAATCACTGCAGAATAATTCCAGATCAGAATGTATTTCCAATCAACAGTAAACTCTCATAGAAGCAATAGCTCCAAGCACAGTGATCACAACAATAATGGCAAAGCTGAAACACATCAATTGATTTAACAATGAATGAAATGCATTACAGTTCGATAGAGCAAAGTTGCTTCTGATAACTCCTAGAATCGAGTATAGGTAGAAACGTTTACAAATTGAACAGATAATCGACTTTTCTTAATGTTGAACTCCTAGTGAACGATTTGTTGTGTGAATACTGGCCTAGATGGTGACTCGATAATAGAGTCGCCGCCGAAAGATGGTGTCGCCTCTATCACTAGCCCTTGCATCCGCTATCTTCCTGAGTGATCGTGTATGCTGGTCCTACCTCGAGGATGCTCCAATGCGATATACTTTGACTGAAGTCCGCGTGAGTAGACCTAGAACTGTTCATTGCTTATGGTGTGGCGGAAGCTTGCAAGGAGTCGCGTCTGAGATTTGTGTGAACGATCCACCCTAAACCGTTGTAATGCCTCTTCCTAATCACTCAGAATTGAGTGTATCGATCTGCTCTAAGGATTTGTTGGTTGTCTTTGCTTGAACGTCCAGGTGGAATGTATCGTTCTGCCCAAGTCAATCCCAAAGGATCACTTGGCCAAAGCCAAAGGCTCGGCCAAAGCGATGTGAAATAATCGCCCAGGTCCTATAATGATTCGCTCCTCCAGAATACCCTGCCAATGGAATAAATCGGTGATGAAATCCTGAATCTATGAGTGCAGAAATGCTAAGCACGAATCCCCCATGATGGAGCTACACTCTTGGGTGCCTGCCAGTCAAACTACGTCCTCTTGCGATGGTGACAGAATATATTATCCAGATTCGTGATGAAGAAAGATAGGAAATGAGCTCACATATATACTAGCTGATAAGCCAAACCCAAGAGGTCGGCCTCAATACAAATTCAAATTTAATTCAAACTAAATTAGGTGCCAACATAAGCATGTCGGCCAAAATATTAAATATATTTATTATTTATTTAATTATTAGCTAAGTGTTAATAAACATTGTTTGGCATAGGTCGGCCCAGGACTTAAATCGGGTTTGGGACATTACAATCCCCTCCCTCGGATTGTTGTTGGTCCTCCAGCAACCTCAAATTAGGATGCTCAAAAATCTCCACTCCTTCCCATGTGGCGTCTTCAACGGGTAGATTTTTCCACTTCACCAAATACTCGAGGATAGTCCTATTCCTTAGCCACTTCTCCCTCACATCCAACACCGTCTCCAGTTCCAAAATGAGTTTCCCTTCGTCATCAAGTGGTGGTAGCTCCATGGAAGGTCTGATCTGCTGTCCCAAGGCCTTTTCAAGGCAAGAAACGTGAAAGATATTGTGAATTCTGCTTCTTAGAGGCAGCTCTAGCTCGTATGCAACCTCCCCAATCCTTCGTGTGATCTTGAATGGCCCATAAAATCTTGGCTTCAACTTTTCAGGTCCATTCCCTTTAAGGGATGACTGTCGGTAGGGTTGCAACTACAAGTAAACCCTGTCGCCAACCTCAAAAACCCTCTCAGTCCTTCGCTGATTTGCATATAGCTTTTGCTGATTTTGGGCACGCTGCAAATTTTCCTTCAATGAACTCATGATGTCTACACTCTATTGTACGCTGTCTCTAGCACTTCGAACTCTACTATCTGCAAGAATCAGATTCATGAAAGAAGTGGCCTCATACCCATAGAGTGCTTTGAATGGGGACATTCCAATGGACATGTGATGCATGGTGTTGTAGCAAAACTCTCCAAGATGTAGCCATTTCACCCAAGCTGATTGTTGCCTTGCCACATAATTCCTCAAATATCCTTCAATCCATTTATTTACGATTTTCGTTTGTCCATCTGTTTGCAGATGATAGCTAGTGTTGGGCGTCAACTCTGTGTGTGCCAAACGAAAGATTTCTTGCCAAAACAAGTTGATAAACCTACTATCCCTGTCACTCACAATGTTTCTTGGCAGCCCATGTAGTCTAAAGACTTCTCTAAAAAACAGATTTGCAACTTGAGGAGCCTTAAATTCTAAAGTAATAGCATAGAAATGAGCATATTTGGTGAGCCTATCCACCACAACATAAATACAATCTTTACCTTGCACCTTTGGGAGTCCAGTGATGAAATCCATTGATATGCTCTCCCATTTCTGATTTGGGATGGGTAAGGGCTGCAAAACCGGTTGGTAACACATGCTCTGTTTTGTTTTTCTGACATACTGAACATTCCCTCACATGCTGCAATATATCATTCTTCAATCCCTTCCATGCGAAACATTCCCTTACTTGCTTGTATGTCTTGTAGAATCTGGGGTGTCTAGCAAGAGGAATGTCATGACAAGCTTTAATGATCCTATTCTTGAACTTGGATTGAGGCACAAGATAGATCCGATCTTTGTAGAGAATGAGCTCTTCAACCACCTTGTACCTATCATCCACCACTTTCCCTTCCCAAATGTCATTAGCAAATGAATCTCTAACATTCTCGGCTATGATGCTCACCTTCCAATCAGCAGACACATCAGACATGGCACAAATATAATGCTTCCTCGAAAGTGCATCAACTACCACATTGTTCTTGCCTTTCACATATTCAATATCAAAATCATAAGCTTGGAGTTTGCTTACCCATTTATGTTGTCTATCATTCAAATCTCGCTGATTGGGGAAGTACTTCAAGCTGTTATGATTTGTTTTCACCACAAATTTCTCACAAACCAAGTACTGTCTAAAATTAGCAAGGGCATGCATGATCACCAACATCTCCTTATCATAAATGAAGAAAACCTTCTCTGCATTTGTGAGTTTCCTGCTCTCATATGCTATGGGGTGCTTGTTTTGCATCAACACTGCTCCAATACCTTCCCTTGAAGTGTCACATTCAAGTATAAAAGGAGAGGAGAAATCTGGAATAGCCAAAACAGGACACGAGCTCATTACCTCCTTGAGTTTATCAAATACCTATTGTGCTGCGGGACTCCATGTGAAGGCTCCTTTCTTAGTCAGTGTGTCAATGGTGCTACAAGTTGAGAGAAACCCTTCACAAATCTTCTATAATAGCTACAAAGGCCCACAAACCCTCTCAACTGTGTCAAGTTCTTGGGTCTAGCCCAATCCTAAATAGCCTTCATCTTCTCCTCATCAACACTAACCCCTTGTGCATTGATCTTATGGCCCAAGTACAGAATCTCAATCATCCCAAATTCACATTCCTACATCTTAGCATAGAATGAATTCTTCTCAAGAATATCAAGCACCTCCTATATATGCCTCAAATGATCTTCCCATGTCTTACTGTAGATCAACATATCGTCAAAGAAAACCAACACAAATTTCCTCAACTGAAGAATGAATACCTAGTTCATACAAGACTAGAATGTAGCGGAGGCATTGGTTAACCCAAACAGCATCACCAAGAATTCATAATGCCCATAATGACACCTGAAAGCTGTCTTATGCACATCCTCATCCCTGACTCTGATCTGATGATATCCAGAACGTAGATCGATCTTGGAAAAGTATACTGCTCCATGTAGCTCATCGATCAATTCATCAATCCTAGGGATAGGGTAGCGGTTCTTGATTGTCTTTTTGTTGAGAGCTCTATAATCGATACACATTCGAAGTGTCCCATCCTTCTTTTTGACCAAAACCACTGACGAAGCAAAGGGACTAAAACTTGGGCGAATATGCCCCATATCCAATAACTCCTTAATGGCCTTCTCGATCTCTTCCTTGTACACCCTCGGATGACGATATGGATTAGTGATCACTGGTTTGGCTCCCTCTTCAAGCTCTATCACATGCTGAAACCCCCTATCTGGTGGCAACCCTGTTGGAATCTCGCAAAAAAACTTTCACTTCTTATTCAATATAGCCTGAATGTTGATGGGAAAAGTTCTTTTTTCTTTCGATGGGTTAGTGTCTATAACCAAACACTCTGTTGCCCATGCTACCTCGTCTCTACGAAAGAATCGTTCCAATCTTTTTGCTGAAACCACCATAGGCCCATTTCTAGAGAGTCCCTTGAGTACAACTTCTTTACCATCCTGTTTGAATTTCTGTTCCATGGTTTGGTAGTTGGTGGTGTACTCCCCCAAAGAATGAGGCCACTGAACTCCTAAAACTATGTTTGTGTCACCAATGTCGACCACATGGAAATCATCCCTCAACTTGTGCCCTCCTAAGATCAACTCCATTTGTCGAATTCACCTAGTGCAAGAGAGAATGTTTCCCCCAGCAACTATCACGTCAAACCCTTTGAAGTCTTTGGCTCCCAAGCACAACTTGGCAACTGTCTTCGTATCAATGAAATTATGAGAAGCTCCACTATCTATCAGCACTATCACTCTCTACCCCCGGAGAATTCCCCGAACATTGAGGGAATTGTATCGTGGCGTCCTGTTGTGACCTTTTCACACATCACCCCATTGCAAATGGGGACCCCCTTGTTTTTTCTTTTTGGGTTTTTCCTTGGAGTCGCAACTGCTTATCACCATTTTTCTTTTACAATGAGGAGTTAGAGTTTTCAGATGGTTATCTGAGTCAAGTAGAGAATTCAAACCGGAAAGAGCAGGTGCCTGAAGCTGATAAATCCAAATTCTTTCGAGTGGAGGACTGACATTACTTTGAGTCAATTCTAACACTTCCTATTTTTTAGGGATTCTGTTTTTTTTTGCTTTTCGCTTTTTCTATTTTTGGCACTTTGGGACCAATCCGGGAAGCAGCTTTTTGGCTTGCTTTTTGCTTTTTGCTTTTTTCAGCTTTTTTGAAAGGTGACCTAGGATTGGGTCCTGCAGGTCATGGTGTCAACATTTTTATCTTCAGAATCAAAGCTTTGTACCTCCAAGTATAAAAAGCAAGAAAAAATTCTCCAAGCGAGGGTTTTGTTCAAACAATCCAGATGAAAGCAAGAAATGCATCCAAAGGCTAGGCAAGGTAAACATGGTGCAAGCATCATCAAGTTCGCCCAGAGGAATAAGCACATGGTTCAGAACATAGTCCAGCACACGGTCCGGCACATTGTCCAGCCAAAGATAAAGTCCGCCCAAAGGAGAATGCACATGGCAAGCCAAAGGAAAAGTCCGCCCAAGCTTGGCATGAGGAGTTCCAAGTCCGCCTGGAGGAAGAACAGACATGTCCAACCTGAAGCAAAGCCCACCCAAGAGGAGATGGCAGAGATCAAGCCAAGTCCACCCAAGGGAAGTGCATCATGTCCAAGCCAAGACAAGTCCGCCTAGCTCAAGGTGAAGATGCAAGACATTGGCAAAGTCCGCCCAAGCTAAAAGAATGGATGACAAGACAAAGGTGAAGTCCGCCCAAGGTAGAAGTTGGCATGAAGTTAGCCAAGTCCGCCCAACACATGAAATGGCACACGAAGCTCAAAGTCTGCCCTAGCATAAGGAACTCCAAGTCCGCCATGCTTTGGCATGAAATTCTCCAACTCCGCCTTAGCAAATGAGCAAAGTGGCACAACAACTATGAAGTCCGACAAGGAAAACTCAGAAAATTGACTAAGTGTTGACACCTTGGGGAGAAAAACTCAGAAAATTGTCTTAAGTGTTATATGTTGGAGAATAAAATTTCAAAATTTGGTTATGTGTCAAGGAAATTCCCTAAGCAATGAGCAACTCCGCCCAACATGGCCAACCAATCATGAAGTTTGCCAAGGCTAAATTGAAGATGTCCAAGACACAGCCAAGTCTACCAAGGAGAAATGAAGGATGATGTCTTGCCAAGTCCAAAGTCTTCCCAAGAATGACCTGCTAATCATGAAGTCCGCCCAGCTAGCAAGGAAAGTGGCTTGCCAATGATCAAATCCTCCTAGGTCAAAAATAACAGTGCCCAAGACACAATGAACTTCGCCATGAAATGGCATGGAAAATGTGAAGTCCGCCATGCTACAAATTCAAAATGTCCAAACAATAATGAGCTCCACCTTGACATTTGGGAAAATGTCCAAGATCATTCAAAGTCCGCCCATGATGAAAGCAAATTATCCAACCAACAGCCAAGTCCGCCTGAGGAAGAGAAAAAGAATTGGCTTGCCAATGAGGAAGTTCGCTCAAGCATAATAGAAAAATGGCATGACATGTGCCAAAGTCCGCCAAGGTTAGAAACAAACATGGTAAAATTTGCCAAGAGGAAACAAAAAAATGGCTAAGTGTGGAATTTTCCTACAACAAAATAATCAAATTTTGACTAAGTGTTGGAAAGAAAATAGGAAGAATGAAGAGGAATAAAGAGGAAAAGTAAAGAGGGAATGAATAAAATCCTTGTCCAAGGATGGAGTCTACCCTACTTAGCACAAGCCAAATTCAGAATTGAAGGCAAATCCACAGGAAAAGTTCATTCGAGCATAGAGATGGCCAAAATCTTAGCTAAGTGTTGAATGGTCCACATGAAGGTGTTACAAAATGAAATTGAATAGCCAAAATTTGGCTAAGTATGGGAAATACTTCACAGAAAAAGTTCCAATTTCCTCCATTGTGGCGTAAAGCACAAGGGAGTTATTCTCCAAATTCAAGGCACTTGAAGGAATTTCAAAGCAATCAAGAAAGAAAAGTTTAATAACTTCAAGTCTAGACATCTGCTCCAAGGGGAAACTTCCAGACCTCAAAGATTCAAATACAAGTGCAAAGGATAGAGTCGTCGGCAAGATATTCTAAGGCAAGCACATGGAAGAAGAACAAAGTGACCAAGGAAGAGATCCAGCACGCTGAGATGGCGCCTCATCATCTTCCAACCAATCAAATTGTTCCAAGTCAACATGTCTAGGTTCAACGAACCTAACTTATCTATGAAATTGGTTTCTATTTAACAGAAGGACGAGTGTCCCCAAATGTAATTTTCTCATTGGTCGAGAGGTAGTTAGTTGTGACAAACCCTAATTAGGGTTTTATTTTGTAATCTAGGTCGTTGATTCGAAATCAATCTTGGCCATTGAATTGTAATCGAGGAGCCTATAAATTGAGCTCACCCCTCATTTGTAAAGTATGGGTGCATGTTCCAAAACATGTTGAGATAAGTAAATTGTTGCATACAACTGCCAAAGTAATAAGTAATGCATCGTTCGAATTGATGGTGATTACCTCTATTATTTTGGAGTTGGCATGGTTCTTATCCCTCATTATAGTTTAGATTTTATTTCATGTATGTTAGATGAATGAAAGATTTGATGGTATGGATTGGTGAAACTCTTGCTCATACTTTCTTTGAATGAATGATTTTTGTTCAATGCGTAAAGTTAGCTTGAGCCTATATTTTGTGGATGCTTAACTTCTGTCTAGATAAATATTGTTCGATTTGATGGTAGTTATTCATGACGTGAAAATCATAAACACACCCCTTAGAAGATTGCACTCACTTTGTGTAGTTGTCCTCAGTGTGGCGAAGCAAAGTGTTGTTATTGGTTCCACCGAGTCCATACCGTCTCTTGAATTCTTAGGAGTAGATTAGAACTTCTAAACCCTTATCTCCTTTTCAGTTTGCTTTAAGTCCATGATCCAAGACCCAAACAATAGAGCTTCATTGTCTAGATCTTCATTGTGAATTGAACAAGCCTAGCGTAAGTCCCTTTGTGTATTACTAGCATATCACAACACCCATTGAGCTTATCCACACATCAAAGACCTAACAAAAGAAACCTTGGAAACGCCATATGATCTTCTCGCAATCTTAGCATATGTGGTGATTTTTCAAGAGAGCATAGAATGTCTTTGGACATTTTATTCTGTGTTCGATGAATGATAGAACATACACCAACACGTCCCTGATAGCATGGCAAGAGTACCTTCTGTGGGGCCTCCCTCCACAATGACCTCATGATCTTCCCCATTATTATCTTCTTCATTGCCCCCTCCTTTGGTTTCTGCTTCATCGGAGACTACCTCAATGTAGTAGACTTGGCCTCTTCCTCAACATATGTGATGCTCATTCCACTTTTCTTTACAATGGTAGCACAAACCCTTCCAACGAAGTTCATTTCTTGACATGTCACTCAGACCGGGGGGTAAACTCTTAGGTGGAGGATCTTCCTTAGGGAAAGGCTTCCTAGGCTGCCCCGTTGGTGTGCTTTTGAACATGGATTTAGTCTTCTTAGTGTTACCCGATTTTCACCACGAGCTCAATCAAGGGAAATTATGTTTTAAATTCGGCACGTGGATTAAATGTGGCTCCCATAAGAGTTGAGCCCAACGTGCAGGTGTTCAGTTTTCATTGGGAAGGTCTTCATCTGATGCTATTTCACAAGGAAGTCTATTAGAAAGCATGCCTCGATCAAATTTGGCACAAAACTCCCCAGAGAATAAAGTCGCTGAGACCAGCCGGATCTCTTGCTGATTGGCTATCGTGTTATATTGATTTGAGTTACCCAGGTTGCCAAGACATTTCGGTCGCCATGATTTTTTATATATCCTCCCGCTTGGGAGGTCTCGCCGACCCTTGTTCACAAGGTTAGCGTCGGTGTAATATCTGCACTCGGGGAGATGTCCTGCCAACTTGTTGAGGTCTCGCCGACAGAGGGTGCTCTCGCTGTAATGTCTCGCCGACCAAGTGAAGTCTCGCCGAAGGTTTGTGGCTTCGGGGTAATGTTTTGCGCTCGGGGAGATGTCTTGCCAACCGTTGGTGGTCTCGCCGAAAGGAGGTGCCATCGATATGATGTCTCGCCGATAGGGTGGACTCTTGCCGAAATGGTTTGAGCTCGGGGAAAGAAATATTTTCGATCGGTATAACGTCTTGCCGACTAATGGAGGTCTCGGCGAAAGGTTGTGCCTTCGGTGTAGTGTCTCACCAACGGGGTGAGATCTCGCCGAAGTGGAATGGTCTCGGTGTAACCTCTCGCCAACCAAGCAAGGTCTCGCCGAAAGGAGGTGTCATCGGGGAAGTCTCGCCGAAAGGGATTGCCTTCGGTGTAAAGTCTGGCCGAATGATCGTGGTCTCGCCGACAAAAGGGGATTCGGTGTGATGTCTTCCCGACCGGTGGGAATCTCGCCAAAAGGTTTTGAGTTCGGCATGATGTCTCACTGACAAATGGAGCTCTCGCCGAAGGTTTGTGCTTTCGCTAAGATGTCTGGCCGACAGGGTGGACTCTTGCCGAAAGAGATTTGAGCTCGGGGAAAGGAAGTCTCGCTCGCTATGAGGTCTGGCCAACTCGCTGGAGCCTCGCCGAAACGAAATGGTCTCAATGTGATGTCTCACCGACTGAGGATGGTCTCGCCGAAAGTGTGTGGCTCGACGTGATGTCTTGCCGACTCGTGATGTCTCGCCGATAGTTTTAACTCTTCGATGTGACTAATGGAGGCTCACTGAGACCTTTGTCCGACCTGTTTGTCTTGCCAATGGTCTAAATGGAAAGATATCTACTGTCAGGTGCTTTCGGTATGACCTCTTGCCGAAAGCGATAGTCTTGCCGATGGTTTTGGATATCGGTATGACTCTTAAGGACTCGCTATGATGTCTAGCCGATAGCGATAGTCTGGGCGACAATTTTGGGACATCGGTATAACTTTTGCAGCTCGGTATGACCTCTTGCCGATAGTTCTAAGCTATGTTGATTGCTGCTCTGAAGTATAATCGCATCGGGGAGACACGGCTAGTGTCTCACCAACATGCGATTCTATTTAAAGAACTTTTGACCGCCCGAAGAGGTTACGTGGTGTCTGTTCAACCAATCAGAGCAAGCTAAAGGCGAACCGTGGCACTTTGACCGGTGTGAAGAAGATCAACAGACTGTTTATGACATGGATCTACTCTGAGATCAAAGGCGATGAATCGGCTCGGTGAACAATGGTGTTCGGATCTAACATGAAAGTCGGATGCTGTCTCTCAGGGGGGGTCAACTTGCAGAAGGATTTGAAAAGATAGAAAAGCCAAAGGGGAAGGAGTTGCGAGTCTCAGTAAGAGCTGTGATGTCTACTAGCAAAGGTCGATCGACATTTATGATAATGCTGCAGACCATTCAAAGCGGCTCTGATGAAGCTCTCGAGGGTGGACACGGAGGCCAGAAGTTAATGCGATGGTTTCAAAAGATCTAAGGGCTACTCCTGAGGGCGATCCTTCACCGACATGGACATGGGGGATGCACATTGAATGCGATTAACTTTATTCCAAAAGATCTGAGGGCCGACATGTTCTGGAACCGACTCATTTTTGTAAACCCTAGGGCAGAGGCCGCCACTTTTGAGTTTTTGTTGTATATATGGCATTTTTGCCTCATTTTGTAAGGGAGTTCTTATGCTTTTCAGAAGTTTGTGACTTTTGCAATCCTCTCTCAGATTAGCAAACTTTTGTAACTCATTTGGAGCATGATATATAGAATTTACATTGGTTACCATTGATGGTTCAATTTTCCTTATGGTTCTTGCAAAATATTGTGCATTTTCAGGTGATTGATCAAGCTACTTCGTGAAATCTTTCTATTTCCTTATAGCTTTGTCTCATGTTAGCATGACTTTTTTTGCAAAAGTAGTGTTATGTAGGTTACAAATTGTGTTTTACTGAATTGCACATGAACTTTTAATTTGTGAAAAATTGCTTTTCTTTCTTAAAAGTGTGTGCATGTCAAACCTGTTTGTGAAATACTTATGCATACTCTACAGAAACTTGTTGTGCAGTCCCATATCCATCATCAGTATTCAAGTGTAACCTGAGTGTCTCATTGCTCTCGTCAATTTGGTGTATCACCATAGGATTTCATTTTCATTTTCATGCACTCCTCCCTTTTCCTTACAAAGATCAGTAGTTACGTGATAACACAAAGGAAGCCGGCCTTCTCCAGAGGTTCTTTTCCAATTTTTAGGTGACCCACAACCTGGAAAAGTTCCCATGTTTCTCTAAAATATCAAGTTCTGCAACTTGATAAGGGTGCAAATTTCAGTAGATAACACTTAGGGGAGTCTTCAAGGCTTAAAGCCCTCCTAATAGACTCCTCTAACGTTGTTGGCTCAAAAGTTCTCACCAAGCCATGAACGGATTCAAATAAGCCTTCAATGAAAAAGAATGTGAGCCTTCTAACTGAGACATTTGGTACCATCACAGCAAGCCTCTGAAATTCTAAAACATAATCATCCATAGTGCCCTTCTGCTTCAATCTTGTTAACTCCTGAAAGAATGCCTCCAAATCTTTCCTATAAAATTTGTCCATCAGCTTTTGTGTGAAATCAACATATGTCTTCACAAGTCCAAATCCTTGGGTCACAATACCATGGTGCCACCATTCATGAGCCAAGCCCTCCAAGTGCAATATGGCAAATTTGATCGCTTCTCCTTCCGTCATTGGGCTGAGAGAAAAGTATGTGTTCAGTTTTTGGATCCATGAGTGTGTCGTCACCTTCCCTATGCCATCAAACGTTGGAAGTGAAAGCTTGTTGACCTTGTTCTACAAATCCTTATTTATTCGCTGTGGACATAGTTTTCCATCGCTTCCAAACTCTCTCCTAGCTGCAATGAATTGACCAAGTGGAATAGCAGCGTAGGCGTCAGCATCTAACTTCATGTAGTCTTGGACAATGGCGTTGAAGCTGAGATGTTCTTCTTCCTCATGTGTTGCTTCAACACTAGGCAAGAATGTGGGCTAGGAAAACTTATAAGATGACTCCTTTGATGTCCTGTTGTGCTCTCCTCTTTTTGAATGTTCATGAGTTCCTTCTTCAGCTGTGTTGGACCCTGATTTGTTGTTACTTGCGAACAGATTTTGCAGCATTTGCATCAATGCTTAATTTGTCTGATCTTGTTTCTCCATGAAGGCCTTGAATTCCTTGATTTGGTCCTCCATCTTACCAATGCCTCCAATTCCTTGACTGGTGTTCTAATTATTTGCTTCCAGCTTCTTTTTCTCTCTTTCAATAGCCCTCAAATCCCTCTGACTCAGTTGCATAAGGAATCATACTCCAGGTTGGCAAGATCAGGGCTCTAATACCACTATAATACACTAGGGCAGAACTTGACTAAATAAACACTGAAACTGGTTAGGGAAAACATAATAATGACTGCAGAATAATTCCAAATCAGAATGTATTTCCAATCAACAGTAAACTCTCATAGAAGCAATAGCTCCTAGCACAGTAATCACAACAATAATGGCAAAGCTGAAACACATCAATTGATTTAACAATGAATGAAATGCATTACAGTTCGATAGAGCAGAGTTGCTTCTAATAACTCCTAGAATCGAGTATAGGTAGAAACGTTTACAAGTTGAACAGATAATCGACTATTCTTAATGTTGAACAACTGGTGAACAATCTACTGTGTGAATACTGGCCTGGATGGTGACTCAATAATAGATTCGCCGCCCAAAGATGGCGTCACCTCTATCACTAGCCCTTGAATCCACTATCTTCCCAAGTATATCGTGTATGCTAGTCCTACCTCAAGGATGCTCCAATGCGATATACTCTGAGTGAAGTCCACATGAGTAGACTTGGAATTGTTCGCCGCTTATGATGTGGCGGAAGCTTGCAAGGAGTCGCGTCTGAGATTTGTGTGAGTGATCCACCCGAAGCCACTATAATGCCTTTGCCTAATTGCTCAGAATTGAGTGTATCGATCTGCTCTAAGGATTCGTTGGTTGTCTCTGCTCGAACGCCCAGGTGGAATGTACCGTTCTACCCAAGTCAATCCCAAAGGATCGCTTGGCCAAAGCCAAAAGAAAGCGATGTGAAATAATCGCCCAGGTCCTGTAATGATTCGCTCCTCTAGAATAACCTGCCAATGGAATAAATCGGTGATGAAATCCTGAATCTATGAGTGCAAAAATGCTAAGCACGAATCCCCCAAGATGGAGCTACGCTCACCTTGGGTGCCTGCCAGTCGAACTACGTCCTCCTGCAATGGTGGCAAAATATATTATCCAGATTCGTGATGAAGAAAGACAGGAAATGAACTCACATATATACTAGCTGATATGCCAAACCCAATAGGTCGGCCTCAATAAAAATTCAAATTTAATTCAAACTAAATTAAGCGCCAACATAAGCATGTCAGCCAGAATATTAAATATATTTATTATTTATTTAATTATTAGCTAAGTGTTAATAAACACTGTTTGGCATAGGTCGGCCCAAGACTCAAATCGGATTTGGGACATTACATATTAAAAATTGCTTTTTAATAGGGGACGCTTAACTGTCCTTGGGACGGTTAGGGGACGTCTGAGATGTCTCCAGCCGCCTTGGGGATGGCCAAGCATCCCTTATGTGTTTTTTGTCGTCCCCGATTTTAGGGACACATTTCGGGGCGTTTCCGTCTTTTCTTGATTGGGGGTGGGGGGGAAGGGGAGGCGAGGGGGAACGACTAGGGGACATCCCCTAACGTCCCCCCCATCCCCGAAATGCCTCAGGGGACAGGGATGGGGGTTTGAGGGGTGGGGACAAGTCCCCGTGTAACACAGGTCCCAACAACTTGGGGACTTAGAGGGGAAATCCCCTTTTATCAGAATGGACAGCCTGCTCCATTTGGTGCATAAATAAAAATGTAACTTTTTTTGAAGAAAAAAAATGCTACAAAAACTCTAAAAAGCTAAAGAGGTAAGATTCAGATTGCATATTGCATATTCAGCAAATTGTATTTACTTTTTAAAATTTCAGATGCTTTACTAGGTTTAATTTATTTTAATAACCATCCCACTACCATTCCCCTACTGTCTCCAAAATTCAACAATTTTTTTCCTATCCCTCAAACTGCATCCCCATATCCTCCCATCCAAGAAACTCAAAGAAACAAAGGTGTTTTGTGACTCCACAAGCTATAATTTTTCCTTGTCAATTGCTAAGATTCGGACAATAATAAAGTTTTATATAATTATATTGTCCATATTTCTAACCTAATCATAACTTTCCTTTTGTTTCACAATGCAAATATTATCAAGCAAAGACATCAATAATTGCAACCGAAATATTTTTATAATATAGGCACACCATGCAACTATTCATTCACTCTTCATTCACAAGAAATAGGCCGCAAGACTTCCACACAATAAAGAGAGACCACTAATGCTTAAAATATATTATGATCCACACTCAACATTAATCTAATAATGACAAACCTAACACACATGCCTTCAATACTCCCTTCACTTGAAAAACCAAACAGAAATATGCTATGGTATATGTTTTTATTTTAATCAAAACAAATAAACTTTAGATTGCTTTTCTATCATACAGAGATTACTGGCTCCTTCATATCAATGATCCCTTTGAACAAAACAAAGGCAAAATATTGTGCATCTTCATTTTCTTTTCTTTTTTGTTTTAGACCGTGCTTTTTTCCATGCATTACACATTTTCTTATAGGCTGCACCTTTTATAAGAGCACAATCTTTTTCTTTAACAGACAATCTGACCATATCAAGAACACACAAAATTACATGCAATGTGTGAGAAATAGTGGAAGGTTAAGCAGTTTGTCAGGGCGTAGTTGGGAGCAATGATGCCATGTGCTAAACCTATTATCTTCTTGCCGCCCTACCATTCAAGCACTTAATACTCATATGGAAATTGATGTTACCACCCTTAACTGCTGCAGATGATGACCCGTCATGAATAAACAATCAGCAAATCATGTCTTCAATGGACACAATATCCCAAAGACTGTCATCTCCCAGAATTGCAGCTGAAGCAAACAATTCCTTTCGCAAGCAGCACACAAAGACAATCAAATGACTATAATACCATATTAACTTGATAATACAATCCATAGTATACATTACAATAGTGCCACTATATATAAGCTAACAAAAACATAATAACCACATGAAGTACACACAATTAGCCCAATGACAACATGCTTTTGGGAGGCTCAACAATCTATCTAATTTAGCATAATGTAAAGTGCCTTGCCAAATCTGATGTAAAAACTCTGTTTTGCTGCCTTTGACAATTTTGACAAACACTTTGTGTGCAACCTTGAACTTGCTGGTAATTGATTTCAGTTTGTTTTGAATTGCTTTTGAGTGATGCAAATGATGTTAAAATGCTTGCAAATAACTTCTAAGATGACTAATCAAATATCTAAGATGAATGTGCAACCCCTTTGTATTTTTTTAAATGCATATACATGAAATTCTAATGTAAAATGCATACCTACAGCCAAGAGACATTTTCACAAACACTTGGCATGAAAACTAACTCAAAGAGATGCAACTACATATATGAGACATTTTTACAAACACTTTGTATGCCAACTGTTAATGCTGATAAGATGAGTGGACTACTTGGCATTTAATCAAACAATTAGCAGCCAATCCTTCAATACTCTTATTTGCCAATACAATACATTTTACAATGCTTAATTGACATTCAAATATGCATCGCCATTGACTGAAATTACAATGACTATGGCTGTTACAAGACAACGCCTAAGACTCCAAACCAAATAAGATACAAGATAGATGCAAATGACTGATTTTATAATGTATATGAGAGCAACCTTCTATATTATGCAAACTGAGACAAATTGAGAACCTGGGATATGCGTATGGCAGCCACATAAAGAGATTCAATTCTCCACAATGAAGATACCTATGCCTCCAAAGAAATGGCGATTGCCTTCATATATGCCCAGAGATGCCTAAGATGCCTTTAACTGATTTTTGATGTGCTCCAATGTAAAAATCGCACCATCTGTGAGCACACCCAGCCAAGCACATGTCTGATTTCAAATCTTCAAGACATCTCCTCCAAGCCGCCACAGCCAATGCAAAATCTCCCTAGACAATACCGCCTCTAACTAAGCAAAATCGTCCTTTCAAGGGACTGAAAATATCTTCAACAAAATCTGCAATCTTCTTAAATTGATATGCTTTCAAATTTTCAATGATGGAATTGCAGTCAAGAGCCAAAATCGATTTTCTTCTATTGCTTCAACAAGCTGGTACAAAATCTCTTCAATCTTCAAAATTGGCCAAAGGCCACTAATTTTGCCAATGAAGTCCAAAGTGAGAAGTCTGAAGTAACTTCTCCACAATTCCAACTAGGGTTGGTGTTTCACAACCGAAATTGGCACTTAACCAGCTAGGTTTGGTCTCTCACAAACGAAGACTAGAAATCAACAAGCTAAGCATTCAGCTTTAGTCGTGTAGTAGAAAAAGTGTGTTCAACTCAAGATGTCCAAATGCATAGCCAAAGCCTCTTTTTATACTTTTTCAACCTCATCACCAAAAGGCTTCTAGAAGATTCCTAATTTATTCCTTAAGTGACTTTATTATTTTATTATTTTATTATTAAGTCACTTAAGTCACTTTTTATTATTAAATTAATTAAATAATAAGTCACCCCTTTTGATATTTTATTTTATGGGAATAACTTAATAAATAATTAATTTAATAACACCTCTTGATTTAATTAAATCATCAATTAAGCTATCCTCATGAAATATTAATAATTTGGACAACTTAATTAAATAATTTAATTAAATCACCATACCTCCAATTCGGGGACATGACACATAATGAAATAGCTATTACTTTGCCTCATCCACTAGAATATCCTACAATATTTGCTAGTTGTAGCTATGCTAAATGAAAGGTAGACATTCATCCCAACAATTGGTATCAAAGCCAAAGGTGCCAGGTTCAAATCCCCTCGGCTTGCACTAAGGGGGAGATTGTTGGCAAATGGTCAACACTTCCCTCGAGATTCGTGACATGGACTAACCGCCTCCCATGAATCCGTTAACACTAGCAGTTGTATCGGGCATTAACAGGTCAACCTTTTGGTGCAACGACAACTATGGGGCCAACACTATCATCCTTCAATTTGAGTGAATCATCATTTCATTTTTTTATTAAATTTAACTAATTCAAAACCCTACTAACTTTTTATTTTTTCTTTGTATAGAATCAGCAATGGCAAGTTCAACACAAAGCAATGGTGAGAAAGACCCTATGGAAGCATGGCACAACAAGTGAGACCAAGAGCATGGTGTGTTGATGTTAAAACAGCTTCAGGCCTCATCCTTCTAGCCACGACATTGAAGAAATAAATTTAATATAGCCTATTGGCTATTCAATTTATTTAAGTCAATATGAAAGTGAAGAGGTGCTTCACTTGAGAAATCATTTAATGTTTAATTATTGGTAAGTAATTACTAGAGGCCAACTTTGTATATTCGCCACCCTTGAAGACATATCGATTCATATTGAAGGCCGACATCATGCTTTGAAGAGTTGCGATCTTTCTCTCTCCCGTGTATTTATATGAGTTGTCATTTGTTCATTCTATCATCGATTACACACATCCATTCATAGTTTGAGTTTATACAAGTGCAAGTTTCTTTAAGAGCAGATTGAAGCTTATAAAGGATTTCGATATATTCATCAAAAAAGTTGTATTGTCTTCAAGAGATCGCATCATATTGGTGTTGTTGTTTGGCCTCATAATCGGCCTCATTGTAAAGGAGATTATTGTTTCATATTCAATATATAAGTGATATATTGTTGTTGGGTTTTTCTCCCTCAAATGGAGGGTTTTCCCAGGGTATATGCTGTGTCTATTTGTTTGAATTTGAATTAAAATCTGCTTATCTAATCTGATCCTAAAACTAACATGGTATCAAAGCGGGTTTGAGAAAGATCGTGATCAGATTTATATACGCAGTGCTATCATCCACTCTTGTTCTCTTCTTCGAAAATGGTGAACGGGCTCAAGATCGAAGATAGACTTGAAGGTGCTTCCAATTTCACATCTTGGAAGTTTAGAGTAATGCTTGCATTGGAAGAAAATGAGATTGTTGAGTTCGTGGAGAGCAAAATTCCAAAACCTTCCGATGAGAATGAGAAGTCTCAATGGAAGAAGAATTGCACTAAGGCGAAGAAGATTTTGGTAGACTCCGTGAAGGACCACCTTGTGTCGGTCATCTCCAAGTTGAAGACAGCAAGGGAAATGTTCAAGACCTTGGAGGAAATGTATGAGATCAACAATACAAGCAGAGCTCTTGCATTGAGGCAACAGCTTCATCATGTCAAGATGGCAAAAGGAGATTCTGTCATCTCCTTCTTCATGAAGATCACCGAGTCGAGAGATCAGCTCTCTACCATTGGGCATATAGTTGATGATAAGAATTTGGTTATGTTGGCACTTAATGGTCTTCCTCAATCTTGGGAGCCATTTATCCAAGGTATCAGTGGGAGATCAAAACTACCTAAGTTTGATCGCTTGAGGGCAGATTGCATCCAAGAAGAATCAAGATTGGTTGCAAGAGGCAATGGGCAAAGTTCTACAAATGAAGACATTCATGTACTTTCCGCTCAATCTTCGAAGAAGAAAGGAAGAGAAGGGAAGAAAGGCAACTTCAAGAGAAATAGAGATAAAAGATCAGATGGTGCCCCTGCATCTAAGAAGAAGAAGGACCTCTCCCGCATACAATGCTTCAGATGTGACAAGTTTGGTCACTATGCAAAAGATTGTCCAACCAGACCTAAGCAACAGGCTTCAATTGCAAATGTGGGTGAGATCTCTCCTCAGAAGGATTCAAGTGGATTTCTATTTTATTCTGCCTTATCAAGCAATGTTCCAACGGACAACAACACTTGGTTGATTGATAGTGGTGCCTCTTGACACATCACTGAATTTAGAGAACATCTATCTGATTTGGTGGAAAGAGATTCAAGTGTTCAAGTCATAATTGGAGATGATGCATGTTATTTTGTGAAAGGTGTTGGGACCTCCTCTCTTCACTTAGATTCTGGCATCTCCTTGTAGTTGAGTGATGTGCTATTTGTACCAGGCATCAAGAGGAACCTTGTCTCTATTTCAGCCTTGGAAGACAAGGGATATCAAGTTGCATTCTCCGAAGGAAAAGTCCTTGCACGGCCGAAGAACTCAAGCATCAAGATTGCCCGAGTGATTGGAGTTCGACATGAGAGTCTCTACAGACCTTCCACTCGTCCATTACAGGCTTTGTTGCATGATTCATCAAGTTCATGTGAGCTTTGGCATAGAAGACTTCCTCACCTTCACTTCAGAGCACTTCCAACCATGGAGAAGATGGTCACAGGCCTTCCTAAACTCAGCCAAGAGCATGAAGGCACTTGCAAAGGTTGCGTTTTGGGTAAGAATACTAAAGGTCGATTTCATAGTAGTGAGAGTAGATCTAAATGTATTCTAGACCTTGTTCATTCTGATTTGTGTGGTCCAATGTCTGTTGCTTCTTTGAGTGGTTTCTTGTATTAAATCATTTTCATTGATGACTACTCTAGAAAGACTTGGATTTATTTATTAAAGACTAAAGAATCCGAGGAAGTACTTGAGAGATTCAAGGAATTTAAAGCTCAGGTAGAGAACTTGTCCGAGAAGAGGATCAAAGTTCTGAGATCCAACAACGGAGGAGAATACATCTCTGGAAGTTTTCGTAATTTTTGTATTGAGGCAGGGATTAAGAGGGATTTTTGTGTCCCTTACAATCCACAGCAGAACAGTGTTGCAGAAAGGAAGAACAGATCCATTGTAGAAGCAGCTAAAGCCATGATTCATGATCAAGATCTACAAACCTTCCTTTGGGCTAAAGCATCTAGAACAGCTGTGTATGTTCAGAATAGAAGCCCTCATCGCATTTTGGAGAACATGACTCCTAAAGAAGCTTTCACAAGTGTAAAGCCAGAAGTAAGTCATTTGAGAATCTTTGGTTGTCCTGTGTATTTTCATGTACCTAAAGATAAAAGGACAAAGTTGGAACCATTTGGCAAGAAGGAAATATTTGTGGGCTACAATGAGTCTTCAAAAGCCTACAGAGTCTACATTCCAAGTCAGAAACTAATAGAGATCAGCAAGGATGTTACATTTGAAGAAGATGTTGCATTCAAGAGATCTAAGGTCACTCACATGGAGATAGACAATGAAGATCAAGAGTCTCCTCAGGACATGGAAGTTGACCATACTCCTGAGATTCAGAGGGAGTCTCCTGAACCAAAAGAAGATGATGACCCAGTTGAGCCTTTGGAACCAACTGATGGGCCGAGAGACATTGTGATTGGTTGAAAGAGACCTCTTTGCGCTAGGCAAACAATGCTAGAGGCAGAAAAGTTTGCAGCCCCGAGAGGAACATTCAGAGAGAGCAAAACACCTCACAAGTTATCAAGCTATGTTGCATTGATGAGTCAAATGATTGAATCTGAGTCTTCCAATGTTGAGGAAGCTTCAAGTCAGCAAGTATGGAGAGATGCTATGGCTAAAGAATATCAATCTATCCTCAAGAACGATGTTTGGGATATAGTACCTAGACCAAAAGGGAAATTTGTTGTATCTTCTAAGTGGCTTTTCAAGATCAAGCATGCGGCTGATGGAAGCATTGAGAAGTACAAGGCTAGATTTGTGGCTAGGGGGTTCTCTCAGAAAGAGGGAATAGACTATGAGGAAACATTTGCTCCAGTTGCTCATTATACCTCCATCAGGACCATCATTGCTATTGCAGCAGCTAAAGGATGGAAGTTACATCAGATGGACGTGAAGACTGCATTTCTAAATGGTGTAATTGAAGAAGAGGTATACATTGAGCAACCTGATGGATTTGAGGTTCATGGGAAAGAGTCTCATGTTTGTAGATTGAAGAAGGCTTTGTATGGCCTTAAGCAGGCTCCTCGCGCTTGGTATGAGAGAATTGATAGATACCTAATGAGCTTGGGCTTCTCCAAGAACGATGCTGTCAAACCTATACTTCAAGGTAATTGATGGCGAAGCATTAATCTTGGTTCTTTATGTTGATGATTTATTTCTTACTAGAGAAGAACACCTCATTATCAAATGCAAGAAGGAGTTGGCCTCTGAATTTGAAATGAAGGATCTTAAGTACATGCATTACTTCCTTTGTTTAGAAGTATGGCAGAGGCCTAATGAGATCATTCTGAGTCAAGGGAAGTATACAATAGACATCCTGAAGAGATTTGGTATGATGGATTGCAAATGCATGTCTACACCTATGGAAACCAATTTTCAGAAGCTTAAGGAGGCTACAACTAGTTCAGATCTGGTGGATCCTACTATGTACAGACAATTGATTGGATCGTTGATGTATCTAGTCAATACTAGACCAGATATTTGCTATGTTGTGAGTGCACTTAGTCAATTCATGTGTGAACCAAGGAAAATACATCTAGTTGCAGTAAAGCATATCCTGAGATACTTGCGTAGCACAGTTGGGTATGGATTGAGATATTCTTCTGGTGTGGACTTGAAGCTGCATGGATATTCTGATTCTGATTGGGCAGGGTGTGTTGCTGATCGAAAGAGCACCTCTGGATGTTGCTCCAGTTTGGGATCTGCAATGATCTCCTAATATAGCAGGAAGCAGTCTTCAATGGCACTGAGCACCGCAGAGGTCGAGTACATTGCAGCTTGTGTGGCAACTCGAGAAGCAGTGTGGCTTCAGAAGCTCCTTGCAGGATTGTTTGGACAATCGTTGGAGCCGACTGTCATTCATTGTGATAATCAAAGTTGTGTGAAGCTTTCTGTCAATCCAGTGTTTCATGATAGAACTAAACATGTTGAGATCAAATACAACTATATCAGAGATATGGTATTGAGGAAAGCTATCCAATTGAAGTACATTAGCACCGATGAGCAGACGGCTGATATACTCAGCAAGACTCTCTCCAGAATAAAGTTTTTGTACTTTCGAGACAAGCTTGGAATTGTGTAGAATGAAGCCCTAGCTGAGAGGGAGTGAAATATGCTAACCAATTTTTTTGATAGATTTTTCACACACAATCAACACTTCGCCAATTGAATTAGCGTTAGCATCAAAAATTGAAATCCAAGCTTGAAAGAACTCAACGCCAAAAATGCACACTCAATCCCAAGGAAGGATAGGTGTTGTCATATGGCGGAGAAACTAAAAACAATACTTGAAATGAGACAAACTCAACGTCAAGAATGTGCACACAAGATCCCACTAAGGGCGAGGTGCTAACATATGACGGAGTTATTAGTTGAACTGAAATAATTAGGCGGATAACCAGCCATGAAGATCATCTATCTAATTCATCCGTTGTGGCGAACATCCACTTAAAAGTGGGGATTCACCACTTGAGAGTGGGTACAATGGGAGCTACAATGTTCATTCTCCACACTAGCGGTAAACCATTTAGGGGTAATTAATATGGAAATTAAACAAGTAATTGCAAAAAGTAAATGGTTGGATTAGTACTACTATATCTCAACCGTACAATCATGAAATCTGCAAATTACAAATTACAATAATAGAGAGCAATGCTAAGAAGAGGATAATGAATTCTTTCAATGTTTTTTAGCTCTTCAATGATGAAAGAAAGCCAAAACTGAAAACTAATAAAATCTGATATAAAACTGAGATTCTGGAAATTCTGATCAGCAACTATGAAATTCAAAGAAATATTCACAACTCACTCAAAATACCTCTGAATGACGTGAGAACACTTGCAATGAGCTGCTGGAAGCTAGGCGCCCATTCCATGATGAAGAAACAGCAACAAATATCAGACATTAATTCTTGGCACAATTCCCAAGGCACTCTAAATGGTACGGCCCTTGAAAGGGGCGATTTGCTTCTTAAAAAATAAATACTTCAATATAAAATCTGCCACTTTTCAAGAAGGGTCGCCATAGGTCTACAATTGCATAGCAAAGATACCCAGAACAAAATAAAATTTATTCAAAGAGCTGTTAGCAAAATTCACTTTCAGCTGTAGGTCCATCAGCAACTTCAAAATTGATAAAACTCCAAAAAATTTCAACAATCGAACTCAATTTGCTAGTCTGGATGAGAAGCAATCCCAAGACCAACTAGGTGTTATCTTTCAAACACGAAATTGGATAAATTCTAAGAGGTAAGCATTCCTCGAAGCTAAATTCATGAAGTAATTCCGACAGCATAACAATATGATAAGCATAATGGATACCAAGGCTGGAGCAAAACCTTCACAAAATAGAAGCTCACAAAACTCTTCAATTTCCTGAGAAGGCACACCAAAAGACACAAGAGTCTTTTCAATTTCCAAAAATAATTAATTCTCAATATGGCGTCCCTTTTGCACAATTATGAACTTCACTTTATTTTTAAAAATATCTCCTTAAAAGTGGCGTCCACTTTTCCCAAGGCATTAGACAATATTTAAAATATATAAACACCTCATGAAGGCGTCCCCCTTCCAAGTCCCTCTTTTAAAACACAACTTAAAGTTGTTCTCCTAGGCCAAGGGGTCAACTGCAAATTATAACATTAATCCCTTTATTCACCAAAATAAAACCTTTAGAAGCCAGACTTGAATTGTATTAAATGCTCCAACTGAAAATGAAGACCTGAAGATTGATAACTGCATACTGCCAAAAAATAGAATTTACTAAAATAGTAAACTCCCTGAAATGCCATAGAACCTCTGAACATGAAAACCCTAATTTTACCTCAAACGAGTCTACGAACTTCCGGAATAGGCTTGATGAGTGTCGATCAGCGATGAGAAGGGAATATTACGGGGAGACTTCGGCTTCAGTGATCTTCTGTGATTTGCTTTAATGCATTTTTCTCTGTGAGAGAAATTTGAGGTGCAAGCCCTTGTCTAATGCATTTTTTCTCTGTGAGAGAAATTTGAGGTGTAAACCCTTATTTAATGCATCTTTCTCTATGAGAGAAATTTGAGGTGAAAGCCCTTGCTTCCACCCTCTGGGAGTAGCCATGGTGGATGTCATGTTCAGTGACTCCATGACATCAGGTGAGAGAGTTCGTGATGATTTTCTTGTACTTGTGTTTATTCACCCTCTGGGAGTAGCCATGGTGAATGTCATGATGAGATGACAACATCACGTTGAGTGATTTTGTGATGGGCACTTGTGCACATATGCTTTACCATACATGGGAGTAGCCATGATGGTTGATATCACGTTGAGTGAATCCGTGATGAGCTCTTTCCACATTTGGGTGTAGCCATTGTGAATGTCGTTCCATGACATTGGTTAGCTGGAAGTATTCCTCCCTAGCTGAGAGGGAGTGTTGATGTTAGAACAGCTTCGGGCCTCATCCTTCCAGCCACGACATTGAAGAAATAAATTTAATATAGCTTATTGGCTATTCAATTTATTTAATTCGATATGAAAGTGAAGAGGCGCTTCACTTGAGAAATCATTTAATGTTTAATTATTGGTAAATAATTACTAGAGGCTGACTTTGTATATTCGCCACCCTTGAAGACATATCGGTTCATATTGAAGGCCGACATCATGCTTTGAAGAGTTGCGATCTTTCTCTCTCCCGTGTATTTATATGGGTTGTCATTTGTTCATTCTATCATCGATTACACACATCCATTCATAGTTCAAGTTTATACAAGTGTGAGTTTCTTTAAGAGTAGATCGAAGCTTATAAAGGAGGCCGATATATTCATCAAAAGAGTTGTATTGTCTTCAAGAGATCGCATCATATTGGTGTTGTTGTTTGGCCTCATAATCGGCCTCATTGTAAAGGAGATTATTGTTTCATATTCAATATATAAGTGATATATTGTTGCTGGTTTTTTCTCCCTCAAGTGGAGGGTTTTGCTAGGGTATATGTTGTGTCTATTTGTTTGAATTTGAATTAAAATCTGCTTATCTAACCTGATCCTAAAACTAACATGGTGACCTATAATTTTTGCTGATTTCCTATGAGATGAGGAATTAATAGTTGGACATGATGTGAAGGTGTTTCCCAATATGCCTAATGAAGGAGCAGAGAAATGGATGCCCTACTTACCAATTATGATATGAAGAAAATAGAAAGGTCAAGGGCAAGGAAAGCACTAGCAACAGTGATGAGCCCCAACCCCAATTCCCCTACAAATTCTTTTATCGGCCCACACATTCAACGTCCACTTTCCTCCATTGATGAGACTCGTGATAATATTGGTTGTATACCTTCTTCACCAAATTACTTTATTCCTCGCAATTTCCATTGCACAACCTTCATTGGAAGGTATCCCTTGGAGCAAAGATAAATGCCATGAGGCTGGATGGCAACAACAAACTTTGGGTACTACAATAATATACCATTCAATGTGGTGCACAACTCATATTGCAAAGGATTGGTGAATACATTGACAATTGCTAGAAAGGGGATTTAATACTCCAGTGGCTCCAATGGCTAAGAATTTCTATGGCCCATTTCTAGAGAAAGCCATCATAAATACACAAGTTGTAGTTGAGAGGCATGTTGATGTTCTTTAAGTTTGTAGATGCCTTGCATGAAATCAAAAATGTTGAGACTTTGTACTATTTGTTAGAAGAGGTGACCCAGAAGGTTGGTTGGGGTTGAGAATGTTGTCAAAATTGTCAAACAAAGCAGCAGTATATGTAGCTCCAAGGAGACTTATTTAAGAGAGGCATTCCACTATTTGTTGGATAGATGGAAAAACTAGATGTCTCCAATTTTTTAGTGGCTTCAAGAGGCATATCGGTTTCTTTAAGTCCATAGATGCCTTGAATTAAATCAAAAATGTTGAGACTTTGTGCTATCTATTCAAAGAGGTGATCTAGAAGGTCGATTAGGGTCAAGGCTGCTGTCCAAATCGTCACAAACAACGCAGCAGTATATGTAGCTGCAAGGAAACATATTTAAGAGGGGCATTCTGCTATTTGTTGGAGTCCTTGTGTTGCACATTGCTCGGATTTGATGCTTGAGAACATTGGGAAGATTGAATGGATCAAAATAGAGGTTAAAAATGCTAGACAATACCAAAATTATCTAAAACCATATTTGGGTCCTTGATTTGATGAGAGGAGCTCATACAATTGGGGGTGACTAGATTTATCACCACCTTCCTCACTTTGCATAGCACTCTATCCTCACTTCTGTCTCTCAAACAAATGTTTGTCAACAATGCTTAGATGGGCTCTCCATATTCCAAAAAAGTCGAAGAGAAGGTCACAAAACCTATTTTTAAGTGTTCATAAAAAATTTAAAAGAGATACTCAACGTAAGTAAAGCAATTACAAACATTATTTATTTACTAGTTTTTTTCTATTTTTAGTTATTGTTTTTTAATCTCCTAATAATTTATAATTTATTTTTCAATTTTTTAGGTGACAAAGCCTTTGGTCAAAATTTTGCATTTGATGGATGGGGATGGCATGCCAATGGGTTACCACTATGAGGATATGGATAGGACCAAAGAGGTCATTTTGCATTACTATGGTGGTAACAAATCAAATATGACATCATTTGGCACATCCATAGCAGAAAAAAATGTTTGGCAAAAAAATCGGCAAATCAAAAGTATGAGATTTTTTGAAAAAAATCAGATTAAGAAAAAAAAAACTATTATTATTATATTATAATAATATAATTATAATACAATAATATAATAAAATATTATATTATAATAATATAATTATAATACAATAATATAATAATTATATATTTTAATATATTTTTTTATTTTTGGCAAAAAGGTGCAGAGCACCTAAACTAGATATATTAAAGATGAAAAAGGATTACCAAAAAGCTCCATTAACAGAAGAGCAGATAACGGGAGAAGGGGCAAAATAAACATCCTGAAGGTTTCCCAACATAACAAAAACGAACAGGCCAAAAGGTCTGATAAAAGAAAAGCGAAAAATGCCTCCTAAGGATCTACAAGATGTGGCACAAGAAGTCCCCGCTCAGCTGGGGAAAGAGCATCACCATCACCATCATTATCAAAAACAAGAACAGGGGGTTGGAAACGGATGAGAAGAGACCAAGAGCCATAAACGCCCCTAACGGTCTCAACCAATTCACAACCTAGAGCCAAAGAGTGATAGTGGAGAGAATTAAACAACAGTGCAAGGCAATCCAACTACAAACCATGAGTGATCGAATTCAAAACACAAAGGTAGCTAGGACGACTTCAAAGATTAGCATGGGAGAAAAGACCCCCAAGTGGAACCGACCCAATAAACATTTCTTAGTTTCTAGCCACTTCAGTAAATGTGGCCTCAAAAAACAGCACCTCAGGAACATATTTTATTGCCAGCTCTCTAACAAATCCACATCCTAAATTAAATCCATGGCATTCGAGAGAAAATGAGATATCACCTGAGAGGGATAGAAAGAACACGAAGACAACAAAACTTCCTTCCGCAAACATCCACAATTGCCCCCTCCCCATCATTGTTAGCCAAAATAAAAGTGTCTCCAAGCACATGCTTACAACACCCCGATGGTAGGCTTCTCCCACTTCTAAATGGGGAAGAAAATGCGCTTATTGCATTGTACAAAGTCCATCACTAGAGAAGCCTTTGCAACTACCTTTCTACAAAGCAAGACAACTGGAGAGAGATTGTGACCAAAAAAGGAAAGCAGAAGGCAAATATAGAAGGTTAGCAGACACGATAATAAAGGCCATCCAAGCAACATAAAGACAAATTGTCCTTGACATGCAAAACGACAATCACATTAAAGGAGAGAGCGAGAAATTCTCCAGATACACAAGTTGTTAAAATGGAATAAGGACATGGTGCATGTAAAACAAGAGAGAGAATTGTAAATGCTCCCACAAGAAAGATCCTACCACAAGCCATGCACTGAATTAGAGGAAATGACGTTGCCTCAGGATTAAATGAACCATGCGAGACAGACAAACAAGAGTCTTGTCATATCGCCCTTTGGTTATTTATAATTAAATCCATTATGTGGGGAAAAGTACAAACAATAGATCCATCCAATTCCTCAATCTCAAAAGAGTGATCACATGCAAGATTTGCCAGTCCATCAACGAGCCAGTTACCTTCTCTTAATGTGTGATGAATTTCAAAAAACTCAAATTGTCTTAGGAGGTGCCAAACATCTTGAATTACATACAATATTCTCCAATTTGGAGTTGCACCATTTTCGACAGCATTGATTAAAATTAAAGAGTCACCCTCGATAATGATCCTGGTAATCTTAAGCTTTCTGGCAAGATTGATGCTAGCCATTAGGGCACTAGCTTCAACTTCATTGTCAGTGCAAGTACCCAATTTCAAAGAAAGAGCCAAAACAAGATTACCACTACAATTGGGGATCACCTTGTGGTGTAGTAGTGAAGTGGTTGCACTACTATTGGTGCAACCGAGGTTTAAATCCCCGCCTAGCCCAAACCGGTGTATATCGTGTTAGTTTTTATGATCAGATTAAATGCACAGAAAATTAATTCAAAAATCAGACAATAACACAACAGATACCCTGGGAAAACCCTCCTCCTGAGCGAGAAAAACCCAGCACCAATATATCACTTATCTATTGAGTCTCAAAACAATGTCTCTTTTACAATGAGGGCCAATAAGGAGGTCAAGAGATGGCACCACAATCTGATGCAACTATAGAAAATACAATAATGCAATCTGCAATATAAAACTCAGTCTTCTACAGAACTCAATCTGCTCTTGATGTAATTCACACTTGTAGAAGTTCGCTCTTGAACAATGGAATGAATGAGAGTGAATGAAAATGGATAATCGAATGAATGGAACTCATCAAATATATATACAAGTGGAGAAGGAGAGACGCATCCCTTGAAACATCATGTCGGCCTCCAAACAAAAGAGATAACTCTTAGATGATCACATAGCATCATGAGGTCGGCCTCAAATAACAATAACTAATTGACTCTTAATGAATTCGCATTCATAAAGCATATAAAGTCGGCCTTTAAGAGATCGCTTCTCTTCATCACAAATCGTGTCTCTTCACATTAATCGATGTCTCTATAAATTAAATAGCCCCTGGATATTATTTAATTTATTATCATGATATAAGTGGATTGACTGGAAGTAGAGACCGACGTAAAACATCAACATATCGGCTTGACACCACCTTGATGGACATGTTGGAGGTTGCATAAACAGGCGGTTGGTATGTGTAAGGCGGTGGAGGATGGAGGGAGGTGCTCAGGAGGTGCTCAGGAGGAGCTAGTGGTCCCCAGGAGGTGGTTGACTGTGCCAGACCCTCGCTAGGTTGGAGTGCTCGCAGACTTGTGCCAGACCCACGGTGAAGTGTGTTGCTCACGGATCCAATTCCTTGGCATGTGCTGCTCGCGAACTGTGTGTCGGACCCATGTGGGTTTTTGCGACTTGGTGTTTTTGTATCAGATCCAGGCAGGTCTTTCATGCCTTGTGTTTCTGTATCAGACCCACGCGGGTCTTTCTCTCTAGGCTCAGTCCTTGCTAGGTTTTCGTGCTCGTAGGTCTGGCCTGTCAGGATTCGGGGATGAGGTCCCCTAGTTTGTGGCCTCACTGGTTCATAGCTCCAATTCAAAAGTGTTCACCGATCAAAAAAAAAAATCCCATTGCAATCTCTTATAACACAGCCTGAACCAGAAGCACTCGGATTCCCTCTCAAAGCCCCATCAAAATTAAGCTTTAGTAATGGGGAGGGAAGGGGAATCTAGGAAACCTTACTTCTATCTATCTTCTTTTTAAACTGAAAACAACTTGAGGGAGGGAGCTTGAGTAGCTTCCAAGTAGATAAGACTATAGCATTCCAGGAAGTAAAAAAGAGGACAAATGTACTTTGATGAGATGGGACATTACCACTTTTGAGATTGAAATTTCAACTTTCTTGATCACTTGATCAAGACTAGAAATCTGTTTTCTGAAGATACGATTATTTCTCTCAAGCCAAACATTCCAAATCCCAATGGAGGGGGAGACCAACCAGATGGATGAGAAGGTGGAATCCTTGAAAAGAGCTAGCCGATATAGGAAGAGGTCAAAGAGTGATTTAGGGAGGGGACCATACCAATTTAGTTTTCCATTGAGCCACATCCACACCTTATATGGAAACTGAGAGTTCAATAGAAGATGGTTTGGAGTTTCCTCAGTGTAGCAACACAGAGGACAGTTAAAAGGTTGGGAGATGCCAAGCTTTGTCAATCTAGAACTAGTTAGAATTTTACCTTTAAGAGCCAGCCAAGCGAATGCTCCAACTTTTGGGAGAACCTTAATATTCCAACATAAATGATGAGGCCAACTACCTGAACCTTTATCTTTCATTTGGATAAAATATCACGAACCTCTAAATCTAGAGGATATGGAATTAAATCAACAGAATCAATGGTTGTCGATACTAGCTCTGTTGTTGTTGCTTTTGGATCTACTAGATCATCTGAACCAACTTTTGTTGCTGGTGCTGCTGCTTAAGGATCGGAAAAATCAAACTCACCAACGGGATCACTTGTTGAATCGATAGCTTAATCTAATGCTTGATTGAAAAAATCTACAATAATCCGAGGGGGGACAGGTTCAAGCTAAGCTACTGGATCTACGTTGTGAGGCTGGTGTTGGATCTTATATATACAATGCTTCCTTAGCTATTGGTGCTACAGGTGGATCAACTTGGTCAACTGAATCAACAAGCTCAGCAACTGGTTATGGAACTGAGCAAAGGTAAGTTGGTACTAGCTAAGATGTTGCTATTGGTAGTGTTGTTGAGTCAACTAGATCAATAATAACTGGGGCAGAGTATTGACCTATTTTTGAGGGAGTCCAGATAAGCTCACCCTCTTTGGCAGCATATTCAATTTTTCTCTCCACTAACAAAGATACCAAAATAGTTTTTTGATCCTATGGAAAGGATAGTCCCATGAAATCTTTCCATTGAATGTTTGGAGCAATAGGATCCTCAAAGACAATGAAATAGTTATTTTCTTTGTCTCCCCAACACTTTCAAAACTGATTTTGCATCTTTATTAGAGTCTAGATGGCCTAGGGGAGGATAACCATTCCAAGAATCCTCCCAAAAAGATGCAGATTCCCCATCCAAGAAAGGTGGGGAAGAATTAACTATCTGCAATCAATTAAGAAGTTCCACAACTTTGAACCAAAGACTGGATTGGAGATAGTAAAAATTCTCTTGGGATCAGTCAAATCCAAATATTCATGCTGAACAATGTGACACCATTTTGAATGGGGTTTGGAGTACAATTGCCAGGCCGGTTTAGCACCAAGGGCCTTGTTCTAAGCTTCAAGATTATGAATACCTGTGCCACCAATATCCTTGGGAATGCAAACCTTTTCCCAACCAACCAAATTTAATTTCCCCCCTTTCTCTTTGGAACCACGTCATGTCCCCATTCAAGCAAAGACCTAAATTTGGACAAGGCAGTAAAAGAGTGTTTGTCAACGCTAATCTAATAAAATCTAAATGATATTAAAATTTAAATTATTAAAAATAATATTTGAATTTTATAACTAATATGGCTGACCCCTTGGTAGGCACTAAAATCCTATTCAAATCTCTAGCCGACTTCTTTGGTTGGCATTAATGTCTATATAAATGAGTTTGTTTGCTTCGAGAACAATGACGAATTTGGATGAGAGATCATGTCAATTGCTTAGGGACGAAAAAACCCCTGGTCGATTTGTATCAGGTACGGACGAAACCCCCATACCTGCAAATTCGCTTATTATCCGCATTTGTCCTATTCAATATTCTGAGGTGATTTCATTATTGTTCCAAATCGGTGGAAGGGAGGTGATTGTTTCACGTCACCGAGCCTCCTGCTCTGGCCACACATCTCCAGTATTCCCCAGCTTCAATATATGCAATTTATATTCAAGATTTAGAGAAGCGAATTACCAGAGACCCCCGCATGAATATTGATTGCATCCTCATCTAGGAGGGAGCCAATGCCATCACTGCATTGAAACGAAGCATTAAATTGTGGCTCTCACCCCCATGCGCCAGCCAATTTCCAATCTTAATGATATCAAGTTTCCACAATCCATAATGTTCTTTGCAATGATTTTTGGCTTTGATTGTGTGAGAATTTTTGCATCAATGTTTTGGATCACACTCTGTGATCCATCATCAGGATGAGAGTAGAGAGCTAAAGGAGAAAATGAAAAGTTGCAGACCAAGCGCTACCTAAAAAGAACAAAAGAAGGGGGAGGAGAGAGAAGGGCACAAGGCCTTGGTTCTTTTTAGGTAGCTCTTGGTCTACAACTTTTCATTTTCTCCTTTAGCTCTCTCCTCTCATCCTGATGATGGATCACAGAGTGTGATCCAAAACGTTGATGCAAAAATTCTCACACAATCAAAGCCAAAAATCATTGCAAAGGAGTTTCCAATCTCCTAATCGGGATTCATCAGAAGCAGATTCGCGAGTCTCAAGTGTGTTGGTGTGATCTAAAAAGCCAATACCATTGGTGCCTTCCTTATTTGTAGCAGTGATCGATCTACCTATGGCCGATCATTCTGTATGTAAACAGAGAAACGTTGAATATCTCCTATTAAATGTAGTCGCTTTGCTTGTGGTGTTAAGCCTAATTCTAGATTCATTCACAGTAATAAGCAATTTCCAGTATTGCAATCAATTTCCGTCCTATGTGCTAATTGTGCTTCAGTTTGCAATTTTATCACTAGTCGAAGTACAATTCGTAGTGTTATTGTCATAATCTATGATCAGCTTATCAGTGATCATTTCTTTCAACTATTGATCGTTTAGTTTTGTTTTTGGAGGTGCTTATTTTGTCTTTGCTAAGCGAGCATATTACAAACCATTCCAAAGGAATTTCCGCATACATTTTTCCAAGTCATACACAATACCTTTGGGGATTTTCAAAAATGACATCATGTAGATTGGCATTGTAGAAAGAACTGACTTAATCAACAAAATTCTACCGGCCAAGGTCAACCAACGACCCTTCCACGATATTTTACATTGAATGGACTCCAACAATTTTTTCTATAAGGTATTTTTGTGAGAACTAACAAACAATGGGATCCCTAGATACTTGCATGGGAGGAAGTCAACTTTAAAGCCCAGCAAATCATTTATTCTTACCTAAATTAAAGGCCTTGTATTGAAGACGAAAATTTTGGATTTGGATGAATTAAAATAATAATATAATTATTTATATTATTATATTAAAATTTAATATATATAATATCATTATAATTATATATATAATATTATATAATTATAATATATTATAATTATTATATTATATTACTATAATTATTTAATTATTATGACATTATATCATAGTTTCAATATAAAAAATCATGAAAAAATAATTAATAAAATATATTCAAGTCAAAAAATAAGAATAAAAATTTGATCTTTGAAATTCCCTATCAGGAATGGGTGAAGGGTGTGATGGACAGGGTTGACGCCCTGCCACACACGCCTTGTCGCATAGGGCAGATCTAAAGCTGACATGAATTTTTTTGAAACCCTAGCAATTTTTTCCTTTATTTTTCTCGGATTTTAACACGTTTGGCTTCCCGACACACTCGCATTTGCAATTGTGCCTTCAAAACATCGCGTGACTGCATATTTAATAAGGTTTTCACAAGTATTTTAGGGTTTCATGTTTGGCGAGTTTTTTCCTTGCTTCTGATGCAATTTTTTCTAGATTTTAATGAAATTTTTACCTTGAAAAAATCAGGTACATGGCCGATTTGTAAAAAATTGTCATTAATCACGATATTTTGTTGATTTTTGCTTCTATGGGCACATCATTTATTGTAAATAGATGAACCAACTCCACCAACCAATACTTGTCTTGGTTGTTAATGTTTTTGAGCAGCTTCGGGTTCATCCTTCCAGCCACGAATAAAGACATAATAAATGTAGCCTATCGGCTATTTATTTATAAGAGTCATTTATTTTGAGCGCTTCTCTTGGCAACATTATGATTTCACTTGAGGCCGACATTCTTTATGATTTGTATTTAATATTTATTATTGTATTCTGGCCGACCTTATAACATGAAGAGGTGCAACCTCTCTAATTTGTATATATACAAGTTTCATCCTTCCATTTATCAATCATCAAGAAAGTGCGAATTATCTCCAAGTGCGAATTTCTTCTAAGCGCAAATTTATTCAAGAGGCAAGTCAAGTGCAAACTTCTTCTAGTGACAAGTGCGAACTTCTTCAAGTGTCAAGTGCGAATCTTCCTCAAGTGCTGAGTACGAAGTTTATCTAAAGCTGAGTGTGAACCTTATCAAGGGAAAGTTGCGAATATTCTTGAAGGACAGATTTATACTGTCAGAAGTGCAGGTCTTTATCAGTCATTGTATCTGGTGAAGGTACAGATTTTTGGCCTTGTGTTCGGCCTCATTGTAAAGTGAATTGTTGCCACTGTTTATATAATTAAGAGAGATCTTTGTTGCTGGGTTTTTCCTCCCTCAAGAGGAGGGTTTTCCCAGGGTATCTGTTGTGTTATTTTGTCTGATTTTCTGTGCATATAATCTGTTCTTTAAAATTTACATGGTATCAGAGCGGGTTTGAGAGGATCGTGATCAGATTAGTGCAAATCAGCATACCCTTTTATTGCTCACTTATCTACTTCAATCAAGATGGTGAATGGTTTGAAGGTTGAAGATAGACTCGAAGGTGCATCCAACTTCACATCATGGAGATTCAGGATCATGCTTACTTTGCGTGAAAATGACTTGGGTGAGTTCGTAGAGTCTAGCACTTCTGCCCCTGAGGAGGAAGAAGAAAAGTTGCAGTGGCTGAAGAAAGACATTAAAGCAATGAAGATTTTGGTTGATTCCGTAAAGGATCACATTGTTCCCATCATCTCTAAGTTGAAGACAGCGAGAGATATGCTCAAGACATTGGAAGAGATGTACGAAATCAACAATACCAGTCGGGCATTTGCATTGAAGCAACAACTTCATCATGTGAAGATGACGAAAGGTGAATCTGTGATTGCATACTTTATGAGGATTGCAGATTTGAGAGATCAGCTCTCTACAATTGGGCATATGGTTGAAGACAAGGATCTGACTATGCTCGCTCTCAATGAGCTGCCTTTGTCTTGGGAATCATACATTCAGGGAATCAGTGCAAGGTCAAAATTGCCTAAGTTTGATCTTCTCAAATCTGATTGCATTCAAGAGGAATCAAGGTTGATGGCAAGAGGCGTTGATCAAAGTTCAAAGAATGAATATATTCATGTTCTCACCTCCCATACTTCAAAGAAGAAAGGAAAAGATGGAAGGAAAGGCTTCTTCAAAAGGAATAGGGACAAGGGAAATGATGATGCTCCTCCATCTAAGAAGAAGAGGGATATGTCCAAGATTCAATGTTTTAGGTGTGATAAGTTTGGAGCACTTTCGTAGTATTTGTCCAACTGGGCCTGGCAACGGTCCTATGCTTGGATGTTGATGATGTTCTCCTCCTCGAAAGGATTCAAGTGAATATTTGTTCTGTGCAGGCATTATCCAGCGGTGTACCTTCCAACACTCTTACTTGGATAATGACGGTGGTGCTTCGTCATACTTGGTTCGGGAGGCACTTATCCAAGTTTGGTGGAGAAGAGTCTTCTGAACAAGTCATCATTGGAGATGATGCTAGCTACTCCGTGAAAGGAATTGGGACCTCTACACTTCATTTGGATTCCGGCATATCACTTCAATTGGGTAATGTTCTTTATGTTCCTGGAATCAAGCGCAATCTTATTTCCATATCAGCTTTGGAAGATAAAGGATATCAAGTTGCCTTCTCCAAAGGAAAAGTTCTAATATGGATGGAGAACTCTAGCTTCAAGGATGCTCAAGTAATTGGAGTTAGACATGAAAACCTTTACAAGGTCTGCACACGTTCATTACAAGCTTTGGTTCATGACTCTTCAAGTCTATGCGATCTTTGGCATCGGAGATTGGCTCATCTACACTTCCGAGCTTTACCTATCATGGAGAAGATGGTGACGGGCCTTCCTAAGTTCACTCAAGAGCACGAAGGTACTTGCAAGGGCTGTGCATTGGGTAAGAATATAAAAGCCCCTTTTCATAGTAGAGAAAATAGATCTAAGTGTATTTTAGACCTGATTCATTCTGATTTATGTGGACCTATGTCTGTTCCTTCTTCGAGTGGTTTCTTGTA
>VDFB02076307.1:47939-70329 GCA_007258455.2 Sequoia sempervirens
AACTAGTACTGAAGATAAGAATGAGTATTACAAATCAAGACAAAGCAATTTTAAGAACACTGGTCAGTACTACTGCCAGTTTACAAAGATTATTATTGCCTGCAATGTCAAGATATCAGATACTTATCAAATAGTACATTCAATAATGAATCAGCTACAATCCTTAAGTGATCATAGTGTCCAAACCACAAATCAGGAAAGCAGATTTCTGTATACTGTTTTTTGACAGATCTGCACTTTAAAAAGAGTAACCAGCAACTTACAAATTCAAGGTAATGTTCATAACTTGCTCAATAATCATCCGATTAACACGAAACAGGATGCAAAATGCCCTAGCAATGATGGCGACTCAACAAAGACTCTAAAAACAGATCAAACTATCCCCAATGATTAATGCACGAATTCCAAGAAGGCTGAAAGGTACGGCCCAGCTGAAGAATTCGACTTGGCATTAAAAATTAAATACAACACATTAAAATCTGAGATTTGAGACAAACATTCGCCTCCCCTAAACACAACTATAAATGCAATACCCAGAACTACTATTTTTGTATTTTTTGAGATATGAGTAAAAACATGGATCTGCTGTATCAAATCAGCAACTCCAAAAAAGTTATGAAATGCAAAAATCTGAACTTCAAGCAATAACTCTACAACAATGCAAAACTTACTATAAAATCACTCAAATAATCGAACCTCTCCACTAGGTGCTGTCTCTCAAGCACGAAGTCTAGCCCAGACTAGGAGGCATTCATTCCTCGAAGCAATTCCGCAACCATTTCGGCAGCATAACATTAGCATAGACCAAAGATACCAAATGATGATCAAAGCCTTCCTTTTATAACTTTCTCGTTGACTTCTCAAAACCCTAATCTCCTCTTCAAGGCAAAAACCCTAATCTCTTTCAAGGATGGCGTCCATTTCCTTCAAGCTCAATATTGACTTTATAATTAAAATCAATACTTTAATAATTGCATCCCCTTTATAGCTTGTTTTGACTTTGGATAAAATGTAAAATATAAAATAATCTTTAATGAGGCGCCACCCTCAAAAGCCCACTTTTCAAAACAACATAAAGTCAATAGACTAGGCCAAGGGGTCAATGTCTGAAAATAATATTAAAACTTGACTTTTTAATTAATTATATCAACTTATCTCTCCAATTGTGCCCTGAAGCCAATAATGACCAAGTCAACTGATCAAACTGACATAGGAAGTCAACCATGCTGGACCCAACTGCTAAACTGCCAAAAATAGAATTTACTAAAAATAGTAAATTCCGGGAAATGCTCAGAATGCCGAGATGAACACACCACTGCGAAGCTCTCTGAAAACCCAGAAAGGATCCGCCATTGAATCCATCATCTCTGAGCAATAACCTCCTCAAAAATAGGAAACCCTAATTTATCTTCCGACTAGCCTTCGGGTTCCCAAAGAAAAGGCCAACGGTCACTGGAAAGATCAGGTTTGAGAAGGGGACATTACATGCGACCTCTCTAATTTGTATATATACAAGTTTCATCCTTCCATTTATCAATCATCAAGAAAGTACGAATTATCTCCAAGTGCGAATTTCTTCTAAGTGCGAATTTCTTCTAAGTGCGAATTTATTCAAGAGGCAAGTCAAGTGCGAACTTCTTCTAGTGACAAGTGCGAACTTCTTCAAGTGTCAAGTGCGAATCTTCCTCAAGTGTTGAGTACGAAGTTTATCTAAAGCTGAGTGTGAACCTTATCAAGGGAAAGTTGCGAATATTCTTGAAGGACAGATTTATACTGTCAGAAGTGCAGGTCTTTATCAGTCATTGTATCTGGTGAAGGTACAGATTTTTGGCCTTGTGTTCGGCCTCATTGTAAAGTGAATTGTTGCCACTATTTATATAATTAAGAGAGATCTTTGTTGCTGGGTTTTTTCTCCCTCAAGAGGAGGGTTTTCCCAGGGTATCTGCTGTGTTATTTTGTCTGATTTTCTGTGCATATAATCTGTTCTTTAAAATTTACATTGGTAAACCCAAAACGTTACTTCTCTAATACATTTAAGGCCAATGAGGTCATGCCAAGCCTTACTTCATGCATAGAGAAGATGGCAACAAATGAAGACACTAATGACAAACTTTTTGATGAGTTGGAAATCTACAAGGGTGCAAAGGGAGGCTCTTTTATGTATCTCAAGCCATTCAAAGGAGGGAAAATCAGCAACTAAGTAAAAATCATAATCCTTTAATTTTTAGCTTAATATTATAAAGTAGAAACCTGGATATTAATTTTAAGTTTTGAAAGTTTTACTTAATTCATATATATTTTTTGAAATGTTTTATTTGTATATTTGTGATGGGAGAATTATGGTGATGGCACAACAAAGCTATAGAGGCTAGTTATCAATGTTTTGTCCTAGCCCTTTATTATTTCTAGGCGTGAATGCAATTGGAGCCTATTTGAGAGCATTCATACCAAGAAGAGAACAGGGTGACCCAGGAGCACCTCAATGACCTTGTCTTCATCCACTACAACCTTTGCCTTAGAACCAATAAGCTGGAGGCTCCTTCTCATTATGCCATCGACTTGGATGGCATCAACCAATTTGTTGATTGGATTGTTGAAGTCGAAGAAGCACATAATAATATGTTCACAACTAAAGATCTTGCTAAATTGGAGAGAGTTACAGCAGCAGCAGCAAAGGTGGATGCATTGGAAAAAGATAAAGACATTTGAGAAAATAATCAATCTTCATGTTTATATCAACTTACTATAATATCCCCTACTCAAATCAAGATGATTAGCAACAGATTGGCTGTCCTTTCCATGGATTACCCAAGGGGAAGAGGACGTAGAGCATCATTGGGTAAGATATGGAGTCTTTGGCTTATTCTAAATTCTATTCTTAAGTTGCATGCATGTCATTTTATGCAACTTACGTGAACTTAAGTTATTTTAAGTTATAGGCACGTCTTTTTAGGCAACTTAAGAGTTTCCTAGCCAAAGGACTTAAGTTGCCCCCCTTTCATGTACTTAGAGTGACAAATAAAAAATAATAAAATATTATAAGTCACTTTATTAAATGTTATAACATCACTTTATTTAATAAAGTGCTCTTTTAGAAGCTGGAAGTGGTTACATTTGGATTCTTCTAAAAGATTCAACTAAGCCTTTAAAAGGAGATGAAGGCAAGACATTTGTGCATTATGTGATGAAGTTTTATGTCTATTGCTGCTGCAACTTGGCTTGAGGATTGAAACCCTGAAGTATCCCTGATTTCGGTGAGACATACGGGCTCTCCCTAGTCGGAAGAGTGTGTTTCGGTGGAAGAACTCCAGTTTGTGAAACCCTAGCACATTATTTTTTTGGGCTGCAAGTAATTATCAGGTTTGGAGGCCAAATTAGAGGAGAATCTCAGAGCTGAAGACTCAGATCTGCAAACTTCTACAACTGCAAATCGTCAATTTCTGATTTTTTGGTGGACGGCTACTGAAGAGCATATAAAATATACCCTAGTGCTGACCATTTTGGGAGCCTAGCACCATTTTGAGGTATTTTTGGATGTTAAAAATCTGCATATTTATCTTGGTTTAAACTCTGAAATTTTAAGAGGAATCATTGTAATGCTTTTCTGAAATTTTTGGGTTGTTTAGTGGATTTTCTGCAACTTTTTTGTGTTCAGAAATTTTCAAAAATTCCTAAAAAATCAGAAAAATATTCTAAACTCAAATCTGAGTTTGTTGAAGGGTCTATTTGAAAATAAAATATCAGAATTTTTTATTGCATATTTTTGGAGATATTGTTGTTTTTCTATTATCCCTATTTAGGGATATTACACTTACCTTCTAGTTCGAGGCTCAAAAGTTACAATTGGAGGGAGAAGAGGTCAATATAGATTGAAATCTGGTTGTTTATGAAATATGTCTATTGTCAACAGTTAAACAAATACTATCGAATAATTTTAAAGTAATATCATGTATTGGTTAACTTTGAAAATTTCAAATTTCAAATTTCAAATTTTAAACATTTGAGGGTCATATGACATATGTAATCTTTAAATTTTAATAATTGATGATCTCGATAGACTTGTTTGTTCTCTAAATGCATTGTTTTCTGTTTTTTTGCAATTATGTTAATTTATTTTTTTTGGCCAAGGTTTTCCCGAGTAACAAGTCCAAGTCAAAATTTTGGGCTGCTGACTCCAAGTTTTCCAGCTATGTTCATAACCAAGTTTCAAGACCATGACTTAATGTACTTTAACCAAAATTAAGGAAAATTTGATTAGGAGATTAGAACAAAGATCTAGAAACTAACTGAACATATTACATCTTTTCTTTCTATCCTAATGATGGTGATTTACTCTAAAACATAAGCCTTCTCTTCAGTCATACCTTTCTACTAGAAACTTTGATTCCCACATCTGACGATGTTATTCCAAGATGCTTAAAGAATGTGACAATAGCAGAAAGGAGTTCTGCTTCAGCCTGTGATAAAATAAGAAAGAAACACTATTCAGTTTTTTGTAAGCATTCATGGTCTTCCTCAACAGTATGAACCATGCCAAAAAAAAAACTGTAGTACAATAATTTTATGATCTTAAGATCATCTATATATAACACAATATGTTGATGGCAGAAGACAAATGGAAATCACAAATTTTCTTCTTCAGATTGTACAAATATAAGTTTATAACACATTATATTGATGGCAGCAGACAAATTAAAATTGCAAATTAGGTTAAAAGCCAGAGTTTTCAGTTTTAAATAACATTTTTTTGGAAGCAGTTTACCATGAACTAATCCACATTAGTCAGATTGCATAAAAATAAGGATTTGTAAGAGAATAATCGAGTAAGATCAAAACACAAAATTTGGAACTCAAGGTTGAAAGAAAAGCTTTCCTGAACTATTTTTTCTTGTTTCACTATCTATTCAAGCAAAATGTCCACGTATCTTATTTGGCATACCAACACTACTTAATACTGCTTAAGCATACAGTTCCTATCACTATAACTATAAGCATTGTTAAAACCAATTTCATTCTTGAAAAGTCAGTTTTGCACCTTAATGGTTTATTTCAGTACACATTTCAGGCTGTAGATTGCCTAGCAAGTAAATTTAGAATTTTTCATATTCAGATATGAGCATTGAGAACCTATCAACCTCACAGACCACGGGGAATATGGCACACATTTAGGAATCAACAATCAGGAGATATGACCTGCAACGAATTGTTAAGGAAACAACTATGCGTCAACTGTAAAGAATCTTGGGACCCAACACAAGTGTTTGGGAAAAGGGAAAGCCCTTTCGATTTAGGTGCACTCCAATGACAAGGAAGAGTCGAAGTCATGTACAACGACTAGGTGTAATGTCCGCATTTTAGCCATACGCTCTTTTGTGACAACTAGCCTATTCCGGAGGCCCATAGGCTCGTTGAGGTGAAATTAGGGTTTCCTTTGTTTGGAGGTTTTTTGGCATTTCTCTGAATTTATTATTTTTAGTAAGTTCTAATTTTGGCAATAATTCAGTTGGCAGTGCTTCAGTGAGTTTCCATTTCTTTTGGAGCAGTTGTGCCATATTGGTTTTGGTTTTTGAAAAGCATTATTTGGAGAAATAATTTATCTCAAGGCATTAATGTTATGTTTTTAAGTTGACCCCTTGGCCTAATGCATTAACTTGAAGTTGTTTTAAAAGGTGGTCATAAGGGGGGATGCCTCATGGAGAAAATAATTAATATTTTATAATGGTATTTATGCCTTGAAGTTTGGACGCCTATTTATGATGGAATAAAGTATTTTCAAATGTAAAATATTTCAAAAAAAGGTTTGGCGTCCCATTCTTGGAGGGAGTTTTGGAATGAAAGGTCATCTCCAATTCTATAAAAGAGAGAGTTTGCTCCAACATTTCTCATCTATTGTTTATGCTATTGTTATGCTGTCTAAATGACTTATGCTTTTCGCTTCGAGGAATGCTTACCTCCTAGCATTTATCCAATTTCATGTTTGAAAGATAACAACTAATTGGTTTTGTGGCTGCTTCTCATCCAGACTAGCAGATTGAGCTTCAAAATTGGTGAAATTTGGTGATGTTTTTAGTATTCTGAGTTGTTGGTTTTAATACAACTGAAGATGATTTTTGTATACAGCTCCTTGAGTAAATTTTATTTCATTATGGGTATTTGAGCTCACCATTTATATGCCAAGGGCGATGCTATTTGCAAAAAATTGGAATTTATTATGAAGTGTGGATTTTTTTAGGAAGGCTGTACCTTTCCCAGGGTCGTACCATTAATGAGCAGCTTGCATTGGGTTTCGAACTTGAAGTTTGGTGAATGTTTGGCACTTACATATTCAAGGTTGCTGGTCGCCCATCCTTCTTGAATGCTGCTCTGAATTTTGGTGAGCTTTGGAAGTTGATTTGAGGAAGATTTATGCATTTCGGATTGAATATAGTTGCTGGTTCAGTACATTTCTGTAGCTAGGTTTTTATATCAGATTGCTTTAAGTTCAGATTTTGGCTTGGTTTTCAGTAATTGAGAAGGTTATTATTAAGAGAGATGATTTACTATCATTTGGCTTTGAAAATATTGTAATAACACTTGTAATTTGCAATTATTTGTCATTGTAAGACTGTAAACAGTAGTACTGTTCCAATCATTTTAATTGTTGCATATTCTTGTGTTTAATTTTACATTTGTAACCCCTAGATGGTTTACCGCCAGTGTGGAGAAAGAACAATTTAATGTCTCTTTATTTACCCACTGAAAAGTGGCAAATTCCCACAGTAAGTGGATGCCCACTTAGCGGATGAATTGTTAGAATTGTAATGTTTCCCCCCATTGATCAAGTGGTAGCGTGGAACTTTTCATGGCTGGTTCACCACCTATCAGCAATTAATTGTAATTCAATTTTCAATTTATAGCTTAGTTCCTCTGCCATATGCTATCACCTCGACTTCTAAGGGATCTTGGTGAACATTCTTGGCGTTGAGATCATTTAATTTGATTATCATTTTGGGAGCTAACGCTAATCAATTGGCGTAGTGTTGGTTGTGTTGTATAAAACTTGGGAAAAAATGAAGGGGGCTTATTTTAGCGGTATCAGAGCAGAAGATCTTGCCATCCTGTGAGAAAGACAGATTCATTTGACAGATAAGAGACAGAGGAATTAGATTCTAATCCAAAGGTCAGCCCAAAGTTCATTTTCAGTGGCCTAAGATTGATGTTTTTTCAGAGGTTTTGAGGAACTAAGAAACTCTTTTTGCTCTAGCTGTAGTGCTTGTAAAGAAGAAAGATAATTCTTGGCACGTATGTTTTGACTATCGTGCATAAAATCAACAGTTACTAATCTTGTGGTCAGATTTGAGTTCAATTAGAAGTTGGCAGTTAGGCATGGCTAATGAAGAAGAGATGAAGTTGGCAGAGACTCTCTATATGGCTGGAAAAAGACTTGACAAAGAATTTCAGTCAAGGGAAAATGAACAAAACATTCTTCATTTGATAGAACAATGTTTGAGACAAGTGAAGCAATCACATTCTGAGGAGATGCAGCTCGCGTTAGCACCTGTAGTAATTTTTTTGAATCAACCCTATTGGTTGAAGCATCCTGATGAAGAAACCAAGCTATTGATTTCTTCTTGTTTCATGGAGATAATAAGAGTTGTAATTCCCAAGATGCCCTATGATGATGAAACCATGAAGATCATATTAAATATGATAGTGGAAAGTTTTCAAGACCTTGATGAAATTGATAGTAATCAGTACTCCAGAAGAACTGCTATATTGGAGATCTTTTCAGAACTCAAAACAAGTATGTTGTTGGTTGAATTGGGTATGCAAGATCGAATATATTATTTGATCCATTACCTCTTCATTTCAACTTGGAGTGTACAAAAGGAGGATGTAGTTTCAGCAATGAGAAACATTTTAATTTTAACTATCAATGAGATGGATGACATTCCAAAATCCATCCTAACTTTTTTGTTAAAAATTCATGAACAAGAAAGAAAGAACTCCTCTACTGCTGGTATGTTGATTAAAGATTTGTTCATTCAATGTGAGGAGAAATTGAGGCCCCTTTCAATGAATTCAGTTCAAAATAATATGGAGATTTCCTTTATTGAAGAGAAGAATGATCTAAAATCAGAAGATTGTTTGGTTGCCTCTCCAATTCACACACAAGAAGAGCATGAGAACGTGAAAGGTCAAGATAGAGATACTAATGCACTTGAAAATGAGAGTAGAAATGTCTCTGATGGTGAAGAGAAATTTCCCAGGCTAGAAGACTATCAAATTGGTTCACTTTAGTTTACAAATAAAGAACATGTTGAAATGGAGAGAGATGAACCTACAAAGTTGTTATTTGAAAAAGAAGATTTCATTAATCAAGAGGAATGTATGGTAGACCTTCAAAATGATTTATTTGAAGGAAATGCAGCTGATGAAGAGTTTGAAGTTGCAGAAAATCTCAAAACAGCAACTAAGTTGGAGCATGTTCATCATTTTGATGATAATTTAGAATATGAGTGGGACTCTCCCACGCCAAAATTACTTCAGAATGACTTTGGGGCAGATTTTGTTGAGTTAGGTGTTCCTAATGATAAAGCCCATTATTGTTATAACTCCAGTCTGTTTGATGAAGATGTTTCTAAAGGTGATGTTTTCAAGAGACCAACCATCCATGAGGAGTTTGTTGGGCATAGTTGTTTAGAACAAAATCAGATATTCATGAGACCATGGGATCCAGGTGTTTTGACACCGGAATGCTTAGTGGAGCAAGCAAGGGAATCTTTGATGATTCATTGATTGAAGATATTGTTGACAAGCCTTCTATTCAGGAATTATGCAGCGAAAAAATAAAAGAGGAAGCTGATTTTGAAAATCATGTCAATGAAAAAAAAATAGAAAAATTGAGGTTTGATGAGCAAAGCCTCTTTGCTGATTGGGATCAAGGGCCTAAAGAGCTGCAAAATTTGAAGGATAATTTAATGGTTTCAAAAGAGAAGATTGTTAAAGTGTTATCAAGATTTGATAGCACATACCATTTCATTGAAGAACTCTATTGGAAGTTTCAGTTTGAAGAGAAACCAAATGGAGTTAAAGATGGAGATACTCTTTCCAAGATGCAATCCATCAAAGAGGCATTGGAATCCATAAAATCAGACTATTTGCACTTGCTCTCAGATAGAGATAATGCTATTAAATTTGCAGAGGAGACCTATGATGCCTACCAAGAGAAGGAGGAAGAGATGGATAGGCTTTGCCTTGATCTTACCTTAGCTCATCATTCATTATGCAAAATAGAAAATCAATCACCGATTGCAGCCACACATAAGGAACAAGAAGCTAATACAAGGATTATGGAGATCAAGCAAATAGTTGAAGGAATAAATGAACTCCATAATGATGAAACGTTGCAAAATACCAAGGTGATTTCATATGTTGATGGTGATTGGAAAGTACATCAAAAGTGTGAACTCATGAGTTGGGAAGAGACTTTGCCATAAGAAGGGATAGTTTGCATCTATGAGATAGATGATTTGACGGATAATGAACGTGGTATTCAGCATGCTACACTTTGTGGGTCGGCAACTAATGATGGGCGGCATCCACAAGTTGAAAAAGATGAGCTTGAATTCTATGAAGACACCAATGAAAGGGATGAAGAAAGTATTGTTGAGAACAACAGTCCATTATCTTCACATGATTTGGTTAATCATAAGGTGATAGATAATTTCTATGAGGGTGTGCCATGTTTTCTGAGTAGTAATCATCCAGGGCCTTTTGATAATGAAAGCATAAGTGGATTCAAGGATGAAGTCTTCACATGGGAAGTGTGGACTCAAAGAGATTTCTTCATCATTGGCTTCAAAGTGACAATAAAACAAGTCTTGGTAGCTGCTGGTCATGCCATTGCAGCAACAAAGAATGAAGATTCCAAACTTATTACTCATGAAGTTTGGGAGAAAGATGGACCAAATCAGATTATTTACCTTCTTGACAATCCATCTATTGAGTTGAGTGATGTTTTAGCTCATCCTAGTCCTTTGAGGGAATGGGAATTGAGGACAACATTTGTTCTGTGCTCCATTGATGTTGATGTTTTCATGGATGGGCTACTTGGGTTTATCAAAGAAGACACTAGCTTCTTGAGTTTGCATTTTGCTTTGATTAGTACTTGGAGAAATGTTGTGTACTCTTTCCAATGCATTGGAGAACATTTTCAGTTGGGTATCCATGTTTGGAATCCTCAACATGGCTTGATGGAAATTGTTACAAGTAGAAAGAGGAATCTTTGGAGAGATAAGGATTTAGTTTTTAGAATCTTTGACGCTACCCCCATTTTCACCAAACATTTGATGATTCCTTTGGTTCATCTATTGATGGATTGGAGAGATGCTTCGAACAAAAGATGGTTTAATAATAGGCTGGAGTTTCTTGAGGGGATGTTCCCAGCCTTGGGCATGAACAGTTGTGATATTATGGATGCTGATTTTCAGTGTCACAGCAGCTATTGAAATCTTTGTATGCTGATTTTCCTAAAATCAAACTTTAATTGGTTTATTCCGGACTTCTTGGGCAGCTGGTACACTCATTTTTTCTCTTCACAATCTCTATTCAGTGAGGGTTTATAGCCTCTAAGGTGGGAAATGATGTTTCTTTGTGATTCGGATCAGTTTTTGATGATGTTCAAATTCTTTTCCAGTGATCATCTTTGTTCAATCTCTTGCATTAGTGTCTGGGGCAGCAGACCTTTGTTTGATTTGGTTCAACTTTTTGAGACTTTGGGGGAAAGATTGGTGGAAGTTTTCAGAGATTTTCTTGAATATGCCAAAATTACTCAGAGGAGGCATTATACATCCTTGAGGAGCTTTGAGGATGTAGCTGCAATGATTTTGCAAAGAGCTGTTTTTTCCTTTGCAAATAGCCATGATGGGGTCAAATTTGCTATTGTGATTTGGTTTGATGCTTTGAGGAGTTATGTTGATGAGAATATTGTTGAGTTGTTTAGATTATTCTTCTTTGTTCTCAGGATGGTGATTGACATTGACATTGCAGATGTTAATTCCTCAGAGTTTATTAGGCATGAGATGCTGCTAGATTTTGATTCAAATTCTTCCATGTTGTTTAGCTTGAATTTCAGGCATGTTATCACTTTGAGGTTGCAAGGATGGTTTATGCAGTTCTAGTGCAGTGATTTCATTCGTATGATCAGAGTAGAGCAGCATCAGCATGGTGGGATTTTTCAGAGATAGACATGGGACCTCGGGATCCTATTTGTTTTGGTGAGATCAATTTGGAGTGTTGTGGCATTGCTTGAGGACAAGCAATTTTGGGAAGGGCAAACTATAATATCCCCATTTTAGCCATACGCTCTTTTGTGACTGCTAGCCTATTCCAAAGGCCCGTAGGCTCATTCAGGTGAAATTAGGGTTTCCTTTGTTTGGAGGTTTTTCAACATTTCTTTAAATTTACTATTTTTAGTAAGTTCTAGTTTTGGCAGTGCTTCAGTGAGTTTCCATTTCTGTTCGAGTAGTTGTGCAATATTGGTTTTGGTTTTTTTAAGAGCATTATTTGGAGAAATAATTTATCTCAAGGCATTAATGTTATGTTTTTAAGTTGACCCCTTGGCCTAATGCATTAACTTGAAGTTGTTTTAAAAGGTGATCATCAAGGGGGAACGCCTCATAGAGAAAATAATTAATATTTTATAATGTTATTTATGCCTTGAAGTTTGAATGCCTATTTATGATTGAATAAAGTATTTTCAAATGTAAAATATTTCAAAAAAAAGGTTTGGCGTCCCATTCTTGGAGGGAGTTTTGGAATATGAAAGATCATCTCCAATTCTATAAAAGAGAGAGTTTTCTTCAGCATTTCTCATCTATTGTTTATGCTACTGTTATGTTGTCGGAATGACTTATGCATTTGGCTTTGAGGAATGCTTACCTCCTAGCATTTATCCAATTTCACATTTGAAAGATAACACCTAGTTGGTTTTGTGGCTGCTTCTCATCCAGACTAGCAAATTGAGCTTCAAAATTGGTGAAATTTGGTGATGTTTTCAATATTCTAAGTTGCTGGTTTTAATACAGCTGAAGATGATTTTTGTATACAGCTCCTTGAGTAAATTTTATTTCATTATGGGTATTTGAGCTAACCATTTCTATACCAAGGGCGATGCTATTTGCAGAAAATTGGAATTTATTATGAAGTGTGGATTTTTTTAGGAAGGTTGTACCTTTCCTAGGGTCGTACCATTAATGAGCAGCTTGCATTGGGTTTCGAACTTGAAGTTTGGTGAATGTTTGGTGCTTATAAATTCAAGGTTGCTAGTCGCCCATCCTTCTTGAATGCTGCTCTAAATTTTGGTGAGCTTTGGAAGTTGATTTGAGGTAGATTTATGCATTTCGGATTGAATATAGTTGCTGGTTTAGTACATTTCTATAGCTGGGTTTTTATATCAGATTGCTTTAAGTTCAGATTTTGGCTTGGTTTTCAGTAATTGAGAAGGTTATTATTGAGAGAGATGATTTACTATCATTTGGCTTTGAAAATATTGTAATAACACTTGTAATTTGCAGTTATTTGTCATTGTAAGACTGTAAACAGGAGCACTGTTCTAGTCATTTTAATTGCTGCATATTCTTGTGTTTAATTTCACATTTGTAACCCCTGGATGGTTTACTGCCAGTGTGGAGAAAGAACAATTTAATCTCTCTTTATTTACCCACTGAAAAGTGGCAAATTCCCACAGTGAGTGGATGCCCGCTTAGCGGATGAATTGTTAGAATTGTAATGTTTCCCCCCACTGATCAAGTGGTAGCGTGGAATTTCTCATGGCCGGTTCACCACCTATCAGCAATTAATTGTAATTCAATTTTCAGTTTATAGCTTAGTTCCTCCGCCATATGCTATCACCTCGCCTTCTATGGGATCTTGGTGAACATTCTTGGCATTGAGATCATTTAATTTGATTATCATTTTGGGAGCTAATGCTAATCAATTGGCGTAGTGTTGGTTGTGTTGTATAAAACTTGGGAAAAAATTAAGGGAGCTTATTTCACTAGGGTGTGGATGAGGTCTCACGAGTAGGAATAGCAACTAAAGGCATATAGTCACCTAAAGAGGGAGTATGCCCAACTACTATTGCTTCTTTGTTAGAAACGCTAAGGTACTATTCCTTTCGAGTTAAGGGAAGGATTGGAGAACAACACATAATGGTAGTCATTGGTGGAGAAGCGACCCACAAATTTATTGATCAACGTGTGGTAGCATGTTTCAAAGTGAGAACTGAAGCTTTTGAAAGGTTCAAAGTCGCAATAGCAAATGGTTATTTCACCCATGAATGTTATGTCATTTCACTTAGGAGAGCTCACAGGATTCTCAATGTCCAATGGTTACATTCACTTGGGGCATTCACGCAAAACTACCAAAGGATGACACTCAACTTTGTGGAGCAAAGACAAAGAAGGTCATCAAGAGGGTTACAAATGCACCAATACAACAAATTTCATCTCATTGAATAGAGAAGCTTTTAGGACGTGACCAAGAGAGTTGGATGGCAACTAGCTTCATCATTACGAAGCCACCTCTAGATACCACGGACTTAGGGGTCAACGAATACCCTCCAAAGGTTTGAGTTTTGTTGGACAAATATGCTTCTATGTTTGGATGGCAACGTGCCATTGAGTTGGAACCAAGGATGAGACATGTAATTGTGACTCCTTATTGTCATCCTCATGCCTTCAAGGATGAGATAGAGAGGACTATAGAAGAGCTTTTGAAATTGAGACAAATTAGACCTAGCATGAACCCATTTGCATCTTCAATGGTACTAGTTAGATGCAATGGTACTAGTTAAGAAGAAAGATGGAACACTGAGGAAGTGTATAGATTACAGGATTTTGAGTATGACAACCATCAAGAACAAATATTCCATACCATATATTAATGAGTTGCTTGATGAATTACATGAGGTAGCATATTATACCAAAATTTATTTGTGTTCTAGATATCACCAAATAAAGATTAAACTCGAATTCACTTTCAAGACTGCCTTCAGAAGTCATTTTGGACACTCTAAGTCATAGTTTGCATACTCGGCAAGCCACCAAGTACTCGCCATTTTTTTTGCTCCACAAGTTTTGGTGAGGTTTACTCGCCGAGCATTTTTGCAAAGTTTATTTGAAGAACTCGTCAAAGTTTTTGGCAAGTACTCACCTAGACTCACCAAAAAATCAGCAAGTTTTTCCATTAAAGTCACAATGCCAACAACATGTCAAAATTTAGGAAAAAAAACATGGGTTAGACACCACAAAAACTCTATTTTTGTGGCTTTATAAGCCTTTTTTTTAGAAGGTCTTCATTTTGGCTTGGTGGTGACCCCTCGACCCCGCCCTATATCACAACAAGGAATACGCTTGGGGCTTTGCTCCCAAACCTCGCGAGGGGCGCTGCCCCCAAACCCCCATGAGGGGTGCTACACCCAAACTCCTATGAGGGGCACTGCCCATCCACCCCACTAAGGGCATTACCCCCAAACCCCCACCAAACTCATTTGACATATTTTATAGCTATATTGTGCATAAAATTTATTCATTTATTCAAACATTTATGTTTTTTTCAAAAATTAAAGTGTTTTTTAGGTTAATAGCATAAGGTTTCCACAATCCATGATCATTTAGTGTTTTTTAGGTTGTCGAGTTTTGCCGAGCTTTTCCCAAGTACTCTTTAAATCAATTTTTTTTGGCTTGCCGAGTACTCTCTGAGTTTGAGTTTGCGAACCATGGTCCTCACTTCTACCAACATGAGCACTTATAATAAGCAACAATGTAATTAGTTCATGTGCCCAAGTGTCACCTTCCAAGTTTTGTGTTATAGTCATGATTTTTATCCTCAAGAATCATTCCAACTTACATGTAGCTCCCTTGGGCATGGATTCTTTTACGTGTCTAGTTGTAAACCCCTTTATCATGCTCTTACAAAGTAACTTTCATGTCATCCAGCAGTACAAGTTGTGAGTGTCATGCGAGGAATTTAATGGATTCTTCCAAGGGTGACACCCCATTCAATGAGGACCAATTTTTATAGCACATCACAAATATTAAAATATTATAAACATTGCAAGATGTAGAACACCTGGGGCGGGGGGCCTAGCTCAATTGGCTAAAGCATCCTGTTGCAAGCAAGAGGTCACGAGGTCTAGTGTCCCCCCCGTCCCCATGGTACCAGAGGGCATGTCATGCTAGCACCGCAAGTCACGTGAAAAATTTTACCAAGCGCACTGCAGTTTATAAGGGGGGCTACTCGATTCTTGCAATCTACAAAAAAAAAGATGTAGAACACCTACCTTTCTCTCACTTGTTGTATACATTGCAAAAGCATAAGGGAAACAACAACCAAACAAGATTTTTATGCCTACAATAGATAGCATCCAACACAAGCAAATAGGGGCTGCCAAAGATTACATCACATACTTCCAATAGCACAATGTCAAATAGTAATCCATCTTGGCACTCCGGATGAAGATTCAATGCTAGCTCGGATTGCTTGGTTACCTTCATGTCAATCTTGTGTCGCAGCCACCCCAACAAATATGGATTTAGGTGATTTACAACCTCTATTTCCAATTCACTTGCCAACCTATAAGAAACCAAATTTGATTAAGAGTATGAGTCAAATAAGGTATTGAACCTCTTACCTTTCAATCTTAACCCTTGCATGAAATAATTGTGTGAACTCCAGTGAGAGCCACCACCATTCTTTGAAGCTCCTTTCTTGAGCATGACACAAGATATGTGCCCATCATCATCAAAGGAATCTCAATGAAATTTTATGCCTTTTCCATGTAAACAACATTGTTTCTTTTATCCCTTTTCTCTTTAGAAGGAGCCAATTCAGGATGTAGCTTCTGGCACTTTTCATCTGAATGACCATCTCTATCACTATGTGAGAAATGAGACCTTCCCTTACCTCTACTCTTTGAGCTCACAATGGAAGTAGCATTCTTTTTTCTCTTCCTTTATTTGCATCCTCAATTTTGGTACCACCATACTGCTACACATCACCATGCTTGTTTCTGTGAAAAGAGTTCCCCTTTTTATTTAGTTCATGGTGATGCGCATGAGCACATGCTTCATACATACCTTGGTGCTTGGCCATGAGAACTTATCTCCTCGACTGACAAAACAATCCTCCTACATATTTCATGAACATTCTTTATCCATGATGTCCTTGCCCATCTAGACTGCCCTCTTTCTAAACTCATTGGTGTAAGCTTACATGTCCTACCCTTGCATCTATCTCAAGTAATGCCACTGCATCACCTGCTCCTCTTTTTTCCATATAGGATATAATTGTTTATGAAGTAAAGCATCCTTTTAAAGTCCTCCCATTTTGCAACCAATGGCACTTTCTTGATTTCCAACAAATGTGCATAGCTCTCATATCAACTGAGAGCATGCCCAGAAAGTTTTAATCCTGCAAAAGAAATCTACTATTGTGGGTCAGTTGATGGAGACTAAACTACACCTCTATTTGGGACACCCATTGCTCCAAATTTTTTGCTCTAATCTCACCGTCATATGGTTGGATGTCAATCTTTGTCTCTGCTTTGAAAAATCTTCCCTTTGAGGATTTTCCTTGTTCCATTTCTCTTCTTTCTAGTTCACCTTCTTCTATGCCGTCAATTGGGATTCCCACTTTGGAGATGAGGACCAACATCATGCCTTCCAATTTGTTCAATTTCTCCTTGATATTCAGGACCCTTGCAACATCTTCTTCCAAATTCCAGAATATAGCTTCCCCATCCTCTTCTCTTGCCATTCTCAATTGAGATGCCTATCCACATCTCCTAACATCATTGGGGTTGCCTCCTGCTAAGCACAGGCATCTCCTGCAAAAAGGTATTTTAAAAACTGCCCTAAACACAGACAAAACAACTAAAAGTCAAAAAAGCTAAAAAACAAACACATGACAAATGACAGTTGGAGTGTGAAAAATAGTTGTGATTTTGAGGAATGAACAGGGATTCCAATTGTCAGTACAGCGGTAACAGGTATTTACTTCTTTATAAGTTATAACCGTTGTATATTTCTTTAAAAATCCTAAATTTAAATATTTAAATATTTTTTAATTTTTCCATTTCCGAGTACCCATCTCCCATTTTTCAAAAAAGTTGCATATTTGTACCCATCCCATCTCCTGTACCAAAACAGTACCTGCCTCCTAATTGCTATGGCTGGTAAAGTCACGTGCAGGACTGCTATGGTCAACTGTTGTACATACCATCATCCTTCTTATATATACAAGCCAGCTTGTTCCAATCAAAGTTCTCCATTCACATGTTTAATGCATATTGCATGTGCATCAAGCCTGAACATCATAGGATGGTAATGAAGAGGTTCCTACTTCCATTATATTGACTTCATTCGTGAATATGATCGCTGTATATAAATCTCATAGATAGTTTGTTTTGTTCATATGTGCTAATTATATTGGATTCCAAATACTTCCTTATAAATTATATAGCTAAAAGGCTAGGTCTTCCTCATAGTATTTGCTACATCATTTTGGCCAAGTGGGCTGTCAACCTAAAATATGATTTTAAATAAATATTTGCAAATGATATATTTCCACTAAGTTGCATTTTCAATTGCAACATTCCACAATTATTTTCACCTTTGCCTCATCAAAATTTTCCTATGTTCTACAAGATTTTGGGGATAGGGATGGCAAGGAACGGCAGGACGCATTCCAGGCATAGCAGTCCAATGGGGCATGTTTTGGAGACAAAGGGAACACCTATATTTATGTGTGTGTATGCGGAAACTCAAATTTTTACAAGCTTAGCTATTCATAACATCAAAATTCAAGTCTAGACATTCATATAATATATGAAATTTGATATTCAACGTGACATGTGCATTGTATCAATATTTTCATTACAACAAAGACCCAAAGGATACAAGATCACAAATAAAAGTGTAATGACAACATACATGTCTTACAACTGTACCCTCACATTTGACATATGCATGACTTCATGATACAACTGTATGCAATCACGCTTCTGCTCATATAATGCATGTATGCTCTCATTTTATAATTGTCTGCTCTCCTGCAACTGTATGCAGTCATAGAATTGCCCATTGATGGAAAGGGTAACAACCATATGTTGCCACTCAACAGGGTATGTTTACATTCCATAGTTGTATGTACTCATTCAACAACTGTAAGAAAAAAACATACATAGTTGCATGTGATCACACAATTTCCTATTAATGAAAAGACAGAGTACAAAATATATGTTGTCATTACACTTTCATTCTACAGTTGTATGCACTCATTCAACAGTTGTGCATTTTCATTCTATAGCTGTGTGCAATCATTCAAAAGTTTTACACTTTCTTTAGACAGTTGTATGCAATTATGCATTTGTTCTTTGTACAGTACAATTTTTTCTGTTGAAATAAATCCAGACTGCCAGGGGAATCTCTAATTGTACCCAAGATGGTTGAGGGACGTCTCCAATGTCTCCAACTGTCCCAGTGGCATTAGGCCCCCATGGAAACTGTTCGAAGAACGCATGGACACTGCTCCAAGAATGCATCCCCAGTTTCCCCAGTCACAGAGGATTGTAAGAGGGAATCCCACTGTATAGGCAATGCAGGTTAGTAGGAGAAAAAGTGTCCCTGGGTAACCCTGAAATTTTCCATAAACTTAACAGCAAGGATTCATTATGCTGCCAGGCATCCTTTAATGTTGGTCAGCACTTCCACCTACTTCTTTAGCTGTCCAACTGGATAAAAAGAAACCATGGTGACGATAACAGAAAATGCCTGCCTCCCCTCTAAAATTTAGCAAAATACTTGGATTTTTGTGATCAAAACATGAGAATATTCTTCTATTGCCTACCGAATCACAAGGAAATCTGCAAAAACATCTCTTCTTACTTCAAACCCTACTTTTACTCATTTCCTTGCTTCAAACCCTACAGTTTCTCTGCTCTTGTGAAAGAAAGGAGCTGTGTTTGGGGTTTTTTAATAAGGCATTAAATTTTGGGGTGTGGACACAAACACACTTGCACGAGCGAATCCACACACACTTGCACACACAAAAAGCTTAGAAACATAACATGTTTCATTTATCAAGGATCTGGAAAACTACTGAATGAATTGAATTCATAATCATTAATTCCCCAATTCTTACCTCTATACCTGAAATTCCAATTATATCCATATTCCATTGGTAATGTTCTCGGCAACGTCCTCTGGTCATTCTTTCATAACGCCAACACTGTCCTATTGCAAACCATTTGAGCGGGAATGACAAAGCTTTCCTGTATCATAAACACTTATTAAAATCCTGAATTCTTACATCACCTAACAACAATTTAATCCTCAATTGCGAAAAAAAGGATATGTTAAGTTTCTATATCTCTATTGGTGCATATTATTAACTTCAATTGAAATAGAAAAAAGTTAAGTGAACTAGAAAGTCCCAATGATGCTGAAATAGCAATGTACAGGTAAGAAGTATGAAGGAGACCCTTTTTGCAAAACCAGCCGAGCTAAAGATGGTGTAATTTCCGGTCTTAGTGCAACATGCCGACCACCCTTGTCTTCAAAATTGTAGAGCTGTGAAAATAACCAAAATGATCAGATAATTTGAACAGAAGGCATTCAAACTGGAAATTGTTTAAAATAAAATTATTATACATTTTCAAATTCAAAACCTGTAGATATGTTCCTCTACAATATAAGTATATCACTGACCAAATCTCCCAATGATTCCTGTAGCTATTGTCACTAGGTGAGTTAAGAACTCAAATATGGTAATTTATCATTTCTATACATCTAGTCAGCTCTAAATTTATAATTCCACCTTTGTTCAGAGTGTTAAATCATTGCTTGTATGCCCTCTACTAGTCATTAATGAACATACGATCTAACATGGTTAGGGTAAAATTAATAAATGTATTTATTTTAATGGTAGACAGTGCACCGCATTATAAAAAGTAACTAATTGAGGTAAAATAAATTTTTTGACAGTTATATACAATGGGAAACAGTATTACTGCTTTGACCGTGTATGTTTCCATCTTATTGAACCCCACTCCTTGACCTCTTTAACGTCCACTAATGCTTATAAAGAAATTCTCTACTCCAAAATGTTTCAAATAGGTTGACCTATGTAATTTTGCTTGCTACAATTCTACATGCCATATCTTTTTCATTTTCTCTCTTCTTTTTTTTTTGATAGACTAGCAAATATCTTATTTATGATACAAAGCTCTTCTCATGAACCTGGTATGAGAGAGAATTGATCGAGTATAATAAAAACCATGCATTCATGTGTTGTTACCTCAAGTGAATCCATGGACTAAGTGTGTACCATTGCATGATTGATCACCAATTATCTTAGAAGTAAACAGGAGGAAGTGTCCATTGCAAACTTCACCTTGCTGTCAGAGTAGCCTAGTATCCTTTCTAAATTATGTGAAGCAGAAAGCCAAGAAGTTCAACCACACAGCTCAATGTGTTGATGTTAAATTATCATGGACCTCCCAACTTAATTTTCTTTTTCTCCCTAAGTTCTTTAATCATAATTTTTTTGTGGCTACTAGAAGAATAAAGAGTTGAAAAGTTGGAAAAAGAAAACAAGTCACAAGAAGATAAAAATAGATAAAAGTGAAATTTATTTTTGGTTCCAGAAGTGTGTATCAATGGGATTACGAATACCAGTCAGTAAAACTGTGCGAACAGGTTGTATTGAACTTAAATTGGATTGAAGCAGACTGTGATGTCCTATTTTATTCATTCCCCCACTGAGAAATATACCATATGGCAGCGATCAAGTTTTTGTTTGATGGCAGTGATATCTCTATATGGAATCATGGGTTCAAAACTTATGATTAATAAGTATTCAAGATGGCCGATTTCTCCGTGATTAAGGCCGACTTCAAAGAGAGATAAAAACAAATTAAAATAAAGTTTAATTGTTGTTGCGAAGGCCGACTATATAATAAGTTATTAAAGAAATGGCCGACTTTATGTATATATAAATATGATTCGAATCAACCAAGTTGAATGACAAGAACAATGATTAAAGAGGAGCAGCAAATATGTTCCAATATATATAATGATCTAAGCACCCAAGTTTGAGATTAATAGAGCATCAATTAAATGGTAGAATTATATGACAGAAATTAGTATGTTTTTAAAGGCAGCATAAAGGCAACGCTTGGAATTAAAAGAAAACATATTTTAAGACAGCAATTAAGTGCATGGAGAGGCAGCGATTATTCCTTAATAAAAGGTGATGACTTTTCAAGAGGTTGTCTCTGTTCAAAAGGATGTATCTATTCATAAGAGACATAAGGACATAATATGGTATAAAGAAAAAAGGAAAAGATATGAAAAATAAAGATCAGCAGATTTATTCATGAAGAGTGTATGAGCGGATTGGGATAAGGAATGGAATATCAATTAGGAATTGGAGCAGATATCAAGAAGAAATATGTGGGAGTAAGAAGATGGTTCATTGTGAGATATATGAAAACAAATGATAAATGCATAATAAGGGAAGTAAGTTTAATATAATTACACGCGCGCGCGCACACATACACACACATATATAAATATATATAAGTTCATATCAATTAGAAATAATTATATATATATATATATGACGATGCAATAATGATGCTTGCAGCAATTATTGAGCCTTATAAGTAATTATGATTCTTTAAAATGAATATGGATAATAGATTCTTATTTGTTTGATTTACATAAAGCAATATCTCCTGTATATTAAAAACAGATCGAACAGCAAGGCAATTGGAGCAGATCAAACATAATTATCTGCACTCAGCAGACAAGTCAGCATTGGTTAATATATTTGCATCTTAGAATATAGCAGTCTTATATTTTAGCAAGTATGGTGGTATGCTCTATCATGATTATTGTGTATAATAATATATTTTTTGCTGTATAATCTCTATAAATCTGTATATATTTAGTGTTTGTAATTCTCAACAAGCAACCACGAGGAGGAGTGGGGGAAACACCAGTAGGGTGAGCACATACTAGATTTCTTTCTAAGTACGCCACTCCATGTTGGAGGCCCGTGTGTCTGCCACTTGGGGCCAAGGGGGTGAGTGTCCGCCCTTGGGCTTAGAAAGGGGAATCTACGGGCCTCCTATTGTAGCTTCCCCCCCAATTTCTACATGGATTGGTTGTTGGGATGGATTCAAGGAGTCTCAATCATAAGGAAGATGGATAAGGCAGCATGGATAGGGAAGGTAGATACAAGTTTATCCACTAAGTACACCACCCCATGTTGGATGCCCACATGTCTACCACTTGGGGCCAAGAGGGATGGCATATCCACTCTTAGGCTTAGCGTGGATAGC
>VDFB02076309.1:0-22273 GCA_007258455.2 Sequoia sempervirens
TACTCCAAGTTATCTTTATTATCAAGGAAATCCTACATAAAAAAAGAAGTGGTATCAAATTCCAAGGATAAAATTAGAACAAAATTAATCGCATTCCCCATGGTATCTATAAAATTTATTAAATAACATAGCATATGTGTGTATGTAAATTTAATTCACTTGTAATTATTTTAGTAATAATATAAGATATTTGATCATGTTGTATTGGTTGTTTCTCTTTAATTTGGTAAAAAAGAATGATTAAAATTGAGTTTCCTTCGCTTCCTCGTAACAAGTTTTTTTTGCTTTAGATTTAATTTTGCGTCATGATCATATGGTGCAAAATATCCATATTGAATGCCATGGAAATCATGTGAGAACATAGTTTTGTATGTCAAAATTATAGTCATTTTCGTAATCAAGTTCCCAATTTACAGTTAGGTTAATGATTCACAATTTTTTTTTATCAATTTCCAAGTTTGTCATGTGTTTTTCATTTAAAGAATGGTCATATAGTTTATATTGATAATATTCCTATTGTTAGGCTCCAAAGGAAATGTAGTGATACAAACTAATCTATTGAGTAGTCTTTGGCTAAGCCAAGTCATTGAGTATAATAGACAATCAAAGGAGTTAGTAGGTTTCAAAATAAACATTTAGTTTTTTTTTGTATTGATAAAAATGCAGAATACAAATGGATTGCAGTGCAAAAACTACAGTAAAAGTTGGCAAGAACAAAGCATAATAGCAATAACAGTTGTAGCAGTCAACAAGACTAGTAGATACATGATAGTAGAGAAGTGTACAACAATTTAAAATGACAAAAAACTAGTGGTTACATGTAGTAAAGTTATGAACAACAATAGAAAATATAAAAAAATGACAAAATGACTGATAATTACATGACAATAGACCATGAGAGATGCATAGTAAAAAAACATTACAACATGAAGAGCAATCACCAACATAGAGAAGCAACCAAGAGGAGCAAAATCAATCTTGAAAGTAAAACCTTAGGCCTTATGCTATAACAACCTTCTTTTTGTTGAGCAGTTGATTAGCTTGGTGTTTGATTTGTTCTATTTGAAAGTCAACCTGTAATTTCTTCTCAACCTCAACATATAGAAGAGAAGAAAGAGAAATCAGACAATAAAAAATGTAAGAGTAAAGCCCCAAAAGTGTAGCTCCCTGATGATCATTTGGGTTATTAAAAATTGCTTTACACCTGTTCTCCATATATAAGATAAAATAACATGCCTAACTCCATCAACGATGATATTATGATGTAACCTAAGCCCAAAAAGGGATTCTTTCTAATTTAACTTATGCCTAAAGATATATGGAAAATCATTAAACACCACATTCCATTGCTTTTTAACATATTGAAATTAACATTCCTTAGACCCATGTCTGCTCTGCCTTACTTTTTCAAATTTCATTACGCAGGAGGTTGGAGACCATAAGCCCTGCTCCCAACCTAACTCTGTTAGTTTTTGGACAAGATTCCCTCACATGCGCTTTCTAGGGATATGATGTTTGTCTTGACGTATGATGCTCTTGCTAGAATCTCCACTGCCCAATGGGGACAAGGGGCAGCAGGAGGTGGCTCTCTCGTGATTTCGCGGGAAGATATCCTTTCAGGGTCTAGAAATACTGCTTTCGAGGTTGTTGGTCCTGAGATTTCCCTTACAGACGAAGGCACTGAGCTTTGCCTTCCTGATGAGGTGATGGAGGAGGTTGTTGGTTCGCTTCACCTTGCCTTGGTGGGAAGATTCTTGGCTTTTCACCCGACTATTGATTTGGTTCATAGATGGGTTAATGGTAAATGGTTGTTGAAGGGCAGCATGTCTGTCTCGGCAATGCTTGGTGGTCTCTTCCTATTTAAGTTCAATGCTGAGGAGGACATGGTGTTGGTCCTCTCTGGTACTTGGGCCTATGGAAAACATTTTCTTTCTTTGGCTAAATGGAGGCCAGGTTTTGACCCCTCGGTGGATCTTACTCGGTCGGCCCCTGTTTGGGTTCGTTTGCCTGGCCTCCCATTGGAATTCTGGGATGAAAGGATTTTTTGATGGATTGGGAACTCCTTTGGTAGTTTTGTGGTGGTGGATGCGGTCACTATGGCGAAATCCAAGTTAGTGTTTGCCCGCTTTTGTGTTAATGTCTCCATTAATAAAGCTCTTCCCAACTTTATCATTCTTAAATCCAAATGGGGGAAGTGGACTCAAGCTCTTGTTTATGAGAATGCCACCATGTTCTGTCAAAAGTGTGGCAAACAGGGTCATGTTATTTCTGACTGCAAGAAGGTTGTTATGAAGGATGCTCCGCTGAAGGATAAAAATTTGTCCTGCCCATCGGCATTACAGGATAAACTGCTTGACCCAAGCACTAGTGGGGTTGGTGAGCCATTAAAATTAGGTGAGTTTGACGACTACCCCTTTACGAATGGCTTGAATGAACTTTTGAAATCCACTGTCTTGGGGGAAAAGATAGAAACTAATTTGAAAATAAGCTGCTCTAAAGGGCTGGAAAAGGGTGAAGTCTCTCTGATTTTGGATGCGGATTTGGTGTCTGGTTCCTGTGTCCATCTGGGAAAGGAAGCTTCTAGATCTTCTCCTGTGTCTAATATGTGTCTGGTTTCTGCCATGAAAAAGTTGGATGTCGAAAGTGCTAACAATCCTAGTTGTGAGACCACGGTGGACGTCTCAGTCACTTCTCAATGTCCCGAGGGTGCTTAATTCTCTACCCCCTCTAAGGTTGGTCTGACTAACCCACGTATTCCTACTCCTCAACCGGCTATTTCGGAGGACTACTCTCTGGAGGTAACTAAGTCTGTTATTCTCTCCCCAAGCTCTAAATTGATAGCCCTGGCGGAGGGTGATTGCTTGGAGGACTGGAAGAACCCAAAAAGGAAAACGAGGAATAAGAAAGTAGATGTTGGAACAGAAAGTAGAGTTGGAAGACCTTCAGAGAGACTATCTAGACACAAAGCCATGGCCAGGGATATTGCCAGCGGTAGGCAATCTACCCTTGATTCAGCTCACAAAGGAAAGAAATGAAGTTCCTTTCATGGAACATGAGAGGACTAAACAATCCTCTAAAACAATATGCCTTAAGGCAATATATGTTTGATATGAAGTTGGATGTCCTTACTACTCCAGGAAGTCAAAATGACCTACCAGTCATTTTCCTCTCCCGTTAATAAAATTTGGCCGGGATCTGCCTTCTTTTATAGCGAGGCGGATGGTGCTTCGAGAGGTGTTGCTACTTTGTGGAATCCTGCTAAAATTTTGGGCAAAGCATTTTCCTTTTCTCAGAATTATCTTGTTGTGACTCTTAAAATCGACAATCTCACCTGGCATTTGTTTAATATCTATGCACCAAATTCTAGAGGTGGAAGAAAGAAGATGTGGGAGGAAGTGTCATCCTTGATAATGAGTAACAATAGCGCATGGTTTATGGTGGCTAGAGACTTTAATTCCCCCCTTTTTCCTTCGAAGAAACTGGGTGGCTTGATAGACTATAGTGATAGTATGAATGATCTGGCTGAATTTATTAACATTATTGGTTTGTTAGACTTGGAGTTAAAGTGAAATCATTTTACGTGGTCGAACAATAGGAAGGGCATTCAACTTATTCAAGTTCGGCTAGATAGGGTCCTTGTCTCAACTGGTTGGGATCTTGGTTGCAATGCCTCTCTTACATCCCTCCCCAGGACTGACTCTGATCATAATCCTATCATCCTTCAGTGGTCTAACAAACCTTTTTTGGGCCCACACCCTTTTAGATTTGAGATAATGTGGATGTCTCACCATGATTTTAGAAAACTCATTGAGAATTGGTGGAGCTACCCTGTTCAAGGCTCAACTATGTATAGAATATCCCAAAAACTGGAACTTATTAGGAAAGAAGCCAAAGGTTGGTCCAAGGCAACTTTCGGTGACCTTTTCAAAACTAAGAAGATGATCAAGGACAAGCTTGAGGGGTTCCAAAGGATCATGGCCTCAGGTCATTCTCAGCAACCTGTTCATGTTGAAGAAGAAAACTAGAGGAAAAAGTGGAAGGATATTTTAAGTAAAGAAGAAATATATTGGAAGCAGAGATCAAGAGTCCAATGGCTCAAGGAGGGTGACAGGAACTCTTTCTTTTTCCATAGGACGGCTAGCAGACATAAAAAGAGGAATACCATTAAGTGTTTGATGAATGATTCTAATCAAGAAGTCAAAGAGGCTGATAAAATTGGAGAGGTTGTTGAATAGTACTTTAGACAGATCTACTCTAACACTGACACTCCCCCTTCTAATGAACTTCAGGCAAGGCTCCTAGGTCACCTCTCGCTTGGTATCAGTGAGTTTGACAATCGTCAACTATGTGCCCCTATGAGTGTGGAAGAGGTTTGAACTGTTGTGTTTTCTATGGGTGCCTATAAGGCCCCAGGATCGGATGGTTTCCCTCCTGCCTTCTTCCAAGAATATTGGGACATTGTCAGCTATGATATTACTATGGTTGTTAAAGATTTCTTTAGGACTGGTAAACTGTTAAAGAAATTAAACAATACTTTCATTGTGCTTGTTCCTAAAGTGTGGGATCCTTTACACATGACTGACTTCAGACCTATAAGTCTTTGTAACACTGTCTACAAAATTTTTTCCAAAGTCCTTGTCAACCGTTTGAAGCCACTTTTAGACAAAATTATCAGTAGATGTCAGAATGGGTTTGTGCCAGGAATAAAAATCCTAGATGCTGCTATTATGACTCATGAAATAATTCATTCTATGGAGAAAAGTAAGAACCAAGGTATGGCTTTTAAGCTTGACATTTCCAAAGCCTATGATAGGGTCAGATGGAAGTTTTTGTATTATGTCCTTGCTAAGCTTGGCTTTAATGATAGAGTGATTGGTATCATTAGGGAGTGTGTGAAATTTTTTCAGTATTCGGTGCTTGTCAATGGGATCCCCTGGGGTTCCTTTAAAGCTAGTAAAGGTCTTAGGCAGGGGGATCCCCTCTCTCCCTACCTTTTCATCATGGTGGCTGAGGTTTTGGGAAGGAATTTTCTTTCCTTGCTCAACTCAAGGAAAATTCAAGGGATTAGAGTTGCCTCCACCCTTCCTCCCTCCGTTCTCCAACAATTTGTTGATGATACGTTTCTTTTTGGAAAGTCCTCTATGATTGAAGCTAGAGAATGGAAATGCCTCCTGCAAGATTATGCTTGTGCTTCTGGCCAATGTATAAATTATAACAAAAGTAGTGTCTATTTATTCAACACAAAAGCTGATCTCCAAGCTAAGATTTTAGCCATCCTGGGTTGCTTGAGTGCTTCTCTTCCGAGTGTCTACTTGGGCCTGCCACTTACTATTAAGGAGGTGTCAAACAACTTTTGGAATGGTATTCTGGAGAGAATGCAAAAGAAACTTGCTGGTTGGAAAGGCCAGCTTCTTAGTAATACTGGTAAACTTCAACTTCTTAAAGCCTCCCTTCAAGGAATTCCGGTTTACTTTCTCTCTCTCTTTAGGATTTCAGGTTCTATGGCTGAAAAGTTGTAAAGAATTCAAAGGTCCTTTCTCTGGATGGGAATGGAGGAAAAGAAAAGACTTGCCCTGGTAAATTGGGATACTGTCTGTCACCCCAAATGTCAAGGGGGCCTGGGGATCAGGAAGATTACTAATTTGAACAAATCCCCCATTGCCAAGATTGGCTGGAGTTTGGTTCAGGAAAGGGTAGAATGGTGTAATATAATGAAGGCTAAATACCTTAATCAGAGACATTTTTTTAGAGCTTTGGACCTAATTGATCTTCCTCTGGGCTCCAAGATTTGGAACAATATCCTTAAGAGTAGATCCCTCTTGAAGGAAGGGGTCAGATGGAAAATTGGTAATGGGAGATCAATTAGGTTCTGGGAGGACAACTAGATTGGGAGCACACCCCTTGCTGACAGTCACTTTAATATATTAAGGGAACACGCTAAAAATCTCATTGGTACTTACATTTATCATTATACCTCACCCAGAGCTAGATGGAAAACTTTGAAGTTGTCTTTCTTACATTGGCCTAACCTTCTTCCAAAGGTTATGGAGCTTCAAGAGCTTTTGAAAATGGCTCTAGACTCCCTCTATTTCCCAAGGAGAACATAATTTTCTGGTCAAAGAATCACACTGGGGAGTTCACTATTAAGTCTGCTTATCTGTTGCTTCTCAGGTTTGGTGGTGACGTGCAGTGCTGGAGGAAGGTATGGTTTCATTAGCTCATCCCTAAAATAAACTTCTTCTGGTGGACCTCCATCCATGGGAAAATTTTAACTATTGATAACCTTGTCAAGAGGGGCTTTCAATTCCCTAATTGGTGTACTCTTTGCAAAAGGGAAGAAGAAACCATCCCCCATCTTTTTATTCACTACCAGTTTGCTACCCTGGTCTGGCAGAATGTTTTACAGAGACTGAACATCTCTTGGGTTTTTAATAGAGATATCCACCAATTCATCTTAAATTGGAAATTCCCCTCCAATCAACATTTAATTAAACTGCTTTGGAAACTTATTCCACCCCACATCTGTTGGTGCTTGTGGAAAGAAAGGAATAACAGGATTTTCAGAGAAAAGGCAAACAATGTGGATGGTCTGCTGATAATTCTTAATAAGCTACTCCTGGATAATATCTCAACATGTAAATGGAAGATGCCTACTAATCCCCCGACTGCTTGAGATAGAAATATTGCTACTACCTGGAATTTACCCAATGTGTTCCTGAGATTTGACAACTCCAAATCAATTATCAGGAAGCATACTAGATGGAGAAACCCTAAACTGCCCTGGGTTAAGCTTAACTTTGATGGGGCGGCTAGGGGAGGGATGTCAGCTGCTGGAGGTATAATCAGGTACCATTCTGGCAACCTGGTTGCTGCCTATGCAGGGAAATTGAGTGATCATACTAGTAACCAGGCTGAAGGCATGGCTCTCCTATGGGGTCTTAAGATTGCGCTGTCAATTGGTGTCAAGACTTTGGAAATCGAAGGTGACTCAATACTAATTGTGGAAGCCACTAAAGGGAAGATGAAAGTGGGATGGTCCCTAAATGGTATTCTAGAGGACATTTTCCCTCTCCTAAATGCTCTTCAGGACTTTTCTATCCAGCATGTCTTCAGAGAAGGGAATGCGACTATTGATAGCTTAGCAGCGGTGGGTCTTGATATTGAAGGGCTTAGGTGTTGGCGAAATGAGGTTTCTTTGCCCCCCTCAGCTCTGGTTTGTTTAAAGGAAGATCTCAAACATCTAAATGATGAGTCCTAGATGGTGCTTACGTATTTTTGTCAGGCTCCTTCTAACTTTGGTTGGAATTTCTGGCAAGAGCTGGCTTTTGAATTTTGGGTCGTTATGTGAGGTGATGGGTTTCATATGTTTGTCTGATGGCTTGTACGAACTCTTGTGGGTGGGTGATGTGGTGAATCTTTCTATCCTCACTGACCGATGGTGTCATCATTTTTTGAACCCCCTAAATTTTTGTGTTCATCTTTTTAAGCTTGCGGATTTCATGAGATTTTTTGTGACGGCTAAGTACTACGTTGATATCATGCCCTTACATGCTCTAGGTGATTCACATGAGGGAGCTATTGCCCTTGCATGGGTTGCGATAATTCACATTTATTGCCTCTATTTTTGACTTTTATGGTCACTTTTCACTGGCCTTTCCCCTCTCGATGCTTCTAGAATTGACTACCAACTCTTCTACCCTGGTTCCCCTATTCTAGTCGCTGGTGTTTTTGGTGTGGGCTCTATGGGTGGGGACAGAGTGCGTGTGGAGCCAGACAAGTGTGAAGAGTGGAAAGAGGATGCCACTATTTGGCACATCTATAAAGAGGGTGGAATTGTGCAGTATATGGAGGCCATGACTGGTCACGATGAGGGCTTGTCTCATAATTTTGTCACCTCGTGGAAGGAGGGTAGGGTCACCATCGGTGGAATTTCCTTCGAAGTTTTTGAGGAGGTTATTGCTAGAGTTACTGGGCTCCTGAATAGTGGCCGAACTTGGAAGAAAACTATGAAAGTTCTGGACCAGGTTAGTCTGAATCAGTTTTTTCACGGAGATGAGAAACTTGTCAAGTCGCGGGGTGGCTTTGATCGCGAGGTGTTGCCGAAGCCATGGGATAAAGTTTGTTTGGTGATCATGAAATATTTCATGTTGGAAGGAAGGTATGGGGTCTACTATTATTACCACTTTAATTTCCTCAACCACCTTAGGAACCATCTGCATATTTCTATTCCTTTCTTCCTGTATCATGCTCTTGATAGCACTGTTGTGGAGTTTAATGAAGCCTCTATTTTTGAAAAGAATTATACTATCCTTCACCAAGGCCTTATGTCTAGGCTTTATAATTTCCATATGGCACTTTGCCTTGCTCGGCCTATCACTATGCAAGAAGTCCAGTCTCTCCCTGCTCTTGATGAAACCCCGGTTTCCTCTACTCCCCCCTCTGCTAGTATTTTGGACACGCCAAGCCCAAGTAAGAAAAAATGCCTCAAGAATCCTACCTTGAAAGCCCATCCCCATGGCACTTCCCCTGGTATGGGCCCGAGGGATATGGGTTGGGAAAGAAAGCGGCTTGCCCCTACCTTGCGCCCTAAGGCTAAAGCCTCTAAGAAAGATAAAGTATGCCATCAAATTGATTCTGACATTGAGATTACTGAAGAAGCTAACACCCCCCGTCGATCTCATAGAATGGTTTGTAAGCAGGACAAGGTGGGAAGCCTTAAGGAAGCCTCTGATTCAGACAAGGATCTTGAGAGTGACAGTGAAAGTCATGAGGAAATGGTGGCAGGTGGGGAAGGCCAGTAGGTGTCGGTGAATAGCGCGTCCCATGTGTCAGAAAGTTTGAAGAAGGGCCCTTCCGGTGACAATGTGCTGAAAATTACCCCCCAGTCCTCTGATGTGGTTAAAGGAAAATCCCCCTTGTAGGAAGATCACAAGGAAAAAGATCAGGCTTGGGAAGAAGTTGGCAAGCTGAAGGGGAGATTGGAGAGGTTGGAAAAGAAGGTCCAGGAGGTGTCTCAATTTGCCCTGAGGATCATGCACAGATCGACCACCAGTCTTTGCTTGCTACAAAAGGAAAAGTTCGCGGATGGTGCTAAAGATGATGCTGGTTTCAAGGAGTTGCTCGAGTTCCTCAGGGCGGATTGGGCGACGGCTATACAAGATATGCCTAGTAGGAAGGAAAAGAATTAGACCACTGGGCCTGTTTGTTCTTGTTTATTTCTATGTCTTGTTGTTTGTTTTTTCTGCTAAACTTGGTGGACCCCTAGTGGTCTTTGGACTTATTTGGTTGGTTTCATGCTTGCATGAAGAACTTTGTTATCCTGTGTTTACTGTTACTTTTTGTTTTTTGATGATGTGTTGTGGGTGATGGCTTTCTCTCTGTTGTCACTGTGTTGTTAGTGTGCTTTCGCTGGATGGCCTTTGTTGCCTTGTACTTATGGGTCAGCACCCTTGTTTTGCTACTTTTTATTTCAAAACAGCAATGACATTCCCAAAAAATATGCCTTACATTTTCCTTCCTTTGACATAAAGGGTAGTTAACTGGTTGGACCATCATACATTTCAGCCTATCCACAATGGGAAGTTTGCAATGTAAAACCTTCCAGGCAATTAATTGAGTGTCTGTATTAGCCTTTGATTTCCAAATCTGGGTAGATAATCTTGCCCAAAAATTTTCATTGAACCTGCACTTCCACTTGGAGTTCAATCGATCCCTTAAAAACAAGTTTGGAAGCAGATGTAATTAGGCCTTTTTTAAAGGAAAGAAAAGAAAAGGATAAGAGGACATCCATAACCAATCCCTGTAGAAGTTGCAATGAATAGGAGTGCATAATTTTATAGTCAAATCAAGTCGGACCAAATACTAAACAAAAATCAGAAACACTTTGTATTTATTGCTTAGATTAAATTGAGCTTTGATAGAGTGCCATGACAACCAACTCAAAGTGTGAAAATCCCAAAGGTCTCCAACATTGCAAACTCTTTTTTGAAACACAACATAAGATTGTTTAGGGAAGCTTAAAGCAAGAGGTTGATTTTGATAGAGAATATGCTTATTCCACCAAATAGAAGAAGTGGAGAAGTTGAAACCATGTTGTAGCGAATTATCTCTCCATTTTAAAAGATAGAAAATATGTTGCCAAGCCTTCTATATAGACTAGAGAGGAGGAGAAGCCTTTATAGAAAAAAATGGGGCATGAAGAATTTTGTCAAGCCAACCCACATGTTGTCATTTTCCCTTGATAGTGATAAAGTATATACAATTCCATATAAGAATCTTCCACAGTTCATTCCCATGGACAACTCTAATTATCCATTTGGTAGCCTAGCAATATCCTTGAGTTCTTGGGTCTATAAGCCCCAAGCCACCTTTGCATTTAGTTTAAATACAATGGACCCATGAAGTGGAAATAAAGCCTTTATTGACATCCCATTTAGCCCAAAGAAACTGACAGATAAGTTTGATTAAATTGTCATACCCTTTTTTTGAAGACATCAAACATGAAGAACAATACACATGTGTAGCAAGAAATATTTTATTGGTAACTTGTATTTTTCTAGCCAGGGAGAGAAACTTATTTCCCCAAGTAAAAATTTTATTCTTGACTTTGTTAAGGTACCAATTCCACATATTAGAAAGAGAAACATCGATGTGGAATGGAATACCAAGATATATCATAATTTCCCCATGTTTAATTTGTTTCCATTCATGAGGAATCCAATGGGGAATAAAACTAGTTTGGATCATCAAAAAATTTGCTTTATCATGTGAAAGTTTAGATCTTGAAACGACACAATATAAATCTAGTATTTCCATCGTGTTGGAGATGTTTTGTTCAGAATTTTGTAAAATTAATAGGATGTCATCATTATAATGGGAGTTAATTACAACAACGTTATCAAAAATAGAGATTGCTATGAACAAATTCACATCATGAGCACTTTGAAGCCAATAACCCAAAGCATCAATTGTAAGGACATAGAGGTAAGAGGCTAAGGGACAACCTTGCCAAATAGATCTTTGTAAAGGAAAACGGTCTGTCATCACATGATTAATAATGATCCAAGCATTAGCATCTTGAAATAGCATTTGAACATGGGCTCAAATTTTGGGCCCAAAACCCATCCATTCAAGCATTTTAAGAATAAAGATCTAATGAATTTTGTCATAAGCTTTATCAAAATTGAGTTTAATCAAAATAACATTTTGACCAATTTGTTGAGCCCATTCACAAGTCTTCCATGCTAGCATAGGATTTTCAAGAATGAATCTTCCTACAATAAAACCTATTTGCTCAGCTCTAAAAATACCTTGCACCATCGGTTTGAGCCTAATAGCCAAGGCTTTTACTATAATTTTGTAAGAAGTATTGAGAAGGGTGATAGGATGCCAACCAAAAATGGAGTCTTTCTTCTTCCCTTTAGGAAGAAATTTGATAATACTACCATTAATATAGGGCACAATGATCCCTTTTTAATAGCCTCCAAGTATAAATAATAAAAATAATCCTTAATGTGAGGCCACATAGCTTGGTAGAATTCCATAGGAAGACCATTGCTGCCAGGGATTTTATAAGGGGCCATAGAGAAAAGATCCTTTTCCAACTCTTCTAAATATAAAATTCTATCTAAATATTGATGCTAATCAAAGTCCAATATGTTAGAAATATAATTTTTAACCATATCTTCAAGGACGTCTTGAACATCCTACCATTGATTGTCCTTGAAAAGGTTTTCATAAAATCATTTAAAAATATTACATATCTTAGAAGGATTAGATTGAAGGGATTTGAATTCATCCCTTATCACGTTGATTCTTTCCTTTTTACGTTTGTAGTTGAGATAATTAAAAAATAATTTAGTGCCCTTATTTCCTTCTTTTATCCAATGAAGTCTAGATCTAATTTTGGCCCCTTGTCCTTTGTAATTATCAAGTTTATGCAATTGAGCTTTTGTAGCAGCAATAGAGGTTTGGATTCTAATATTACAAGGATCATCATTGAGGAATTTTCTGGCCCATACAAGTTTTCCTTGAAGGGATATTTCCTTACGTTTGCGTTGCCAAGCCATTTTTTTGCCAAATGATTGTAAGAAGTTAGTGTACTGAGAAATGGATTTACACCTCTAGCCAATCCAAGAATCCCCTTCATCTGGTTTAGAAAAGGAATTCCAAATCCCCATAAGAGCAACTAGACAAGCAAGATTCTTTAGATGTGAAACATTTAGTTTAAAAGGAAGCGAGTGATCAATATTTGAAGTTTGAGACAAACTTGTATTGCAAATTATGGGAAAATGATAAAAAAGAGTAGCAAAAAAATCCACTTGAAGATATAATCCCGTTGAGTCTTGGACCAAAGGTAAAATAGGGGAAATATAGAATTTGTCAAACCTTCTCAACTTCCTGTCCTTTCCCATTTTGCAATTAAACCATGTAAACCAACTATTTGATTGGCTAGCTAACTTATCATGAATAGGATCTATCACTCCCAAAGAATTTCAACAAAATGACCAGCTGTCAAATTCTTCAGAGTTGAGATTAAATTATTTGGACCAGCTACAATCATAAGTTTGTTTAACCATATTGAAATTGCCTCCTAAAATCCAATCAGTATTAGGGAGGTTATTAGACATCCAATTCCAAAGTTCGATTCAATCTTTAGCAAGATTGGGAGCATAAATAGAACAAAACCCAATGAGCTGATTATTAATAAAGGTGAGGGCCCAAACACAACTATGAGAGGGATCCTCACCTTTACTAATAATGTATTTAGCAACCCATGGGGAAAATCCAATAACAACCCCGCCTTTACCATCATGATGGGATTTATGCAAAAAAATAGCATCTCTCTAGATATTATATAGTGATGCATCAAGTTTAATACTGTTGACTTTCACTTCTTGGAGGAAAAGTACATCTAGCTTCCATTTCGTAACCATATCCTTCACTTTTTACTTGCAAGGAGGGAGAGAAATCCCTTGAAAATTCCAAGAGAGGATTCTATAATTCATGATGAGAAAGAGAGAAGTCGTCAGCTTGGGGCAGTGCGTTGAAACTATTATCAAGAATCAATTTTGAATCCTTTCCCTCACAATCCTTATAGGTGGATGAAGGAGATCTGGATCGATGGCGGGAGGAGGAAGGGGGAAAAGGTTCACAGGATCATGTTTGAGGGGAGGGATTGCAAGGAGGAGAAGAAGAACCTTGAGTGTTTGGAGAAGAGGGGGAAGAGACAAGAGTAGAAGAAACAAATGGCTCTTTTCTTTTCCTAACCAAATTCCTACCATCTAACATAACAACATCCTTAAAAGAGGGAGTAGATTCCTCATGGAATTCAGAAATATTGTGAGGGTTAGAAGAGGATATAGGCAAATTCTTGGTGGCATGTGAAGGTGAAGAAGAGAGGTGATCAACAGAAAGGGATGAAACACAACTCAGAGAGGGAAAGAGGTTGTTGGATGGGCCAGAATTGGAGGTAGGATGAGAAGAATTATTTTTCCTAATGGGACATTCATGGATCAAGTGACCTTCTTTTCAGCAATAAAAACATGCATTAGGCTTGTTCAAATAGACTAATGGATGATCTAATTTGAAACCTGGCCAATAAGTTTAATATTTTCTGGCAATGGTTTACTTAAATCTACTTCCACACAAGCCCTAGGATGAACTCTTAGGCTAGAATTTTTTTTAGAATTGTGTTTGCACCAAATTACTCTCCCCAACTGAGCTACAATATCCTTTAAAAAAGGTATAAAATCCAAATTAAGGAATGGTAGCTCAACCCACATGGGGTAATGCGAATGTGACAGACCTTCGGGATGAAAATTGAATGTTTAGGCTTGTAGATGACAAATTTGCCTACAAATGACCCAAGTGTCATATTGTAAAACAACTTGGGCATGTTCTGCAAACTTAAACATGCATGACACATACCCTTTTCCTAAACCTCTTAGTGTTTCAATCTCCCATCCCTAATTTTCCCAATTTAATCGAGCCCATTTATAAAATTCAACTTCAAATGGGACACCCCTTAAGAAAAATAAAATAATTGTTCTAGTTTGATATTCTAAAATAACCTCTACAATGTCATCAGGAAGCTAAAATTTGAGGGTTTTAGCTTGTTGGTCTCTGGCATTAGATCATTTGTAGAGGCATCGGGAGTGTGAAGACTATTTTCCATCACATTCGGCTTACTTTATTTTGTTTTGTCTTCTGGGTGAGAAGTCTCCCCACTCATTTTAGCCACCGCTTTGAGCCTCATTAGAGCTTTGAAGCAGATGGAGAATCCAAAAGTGGATTCATCTCAAAAGAACACACGGTAAAAATTTGCTTAACTAGGTAAGGGTTTATATTATTCCACACGTCGCTGTTGTCGGTAGAAAGACTCTATTGCTCGCACCAGGGCCGTGCCAGTAAAAGGCGAGGTAAAAAAAGTTACCTAAGTTTGAAAGATCCAAACCCAAAAATAAAATAAAATAAAGCTATATAACACTTACAACCCATGGGTTCTCTAATGATTTTTTTTTTAAAACATCTTTAGTGTTTTAAAGCTTGTATCATACATGAAATCTAACTAAATCTAGTTAATCATCACTTTAAACCTATAGGAAAATAGGGATTATAATATAAGGACACACATCAAAATTTGGTTCTTTGATAGGAATAGGTGTTGATATTAGGTTAATTCTAGGTGAGGTCGCATTTCATTAAAGAGCACCAAGTGGCAGCATAAAAGATGACAAATCAAGTTGAGAAGCATAATGGTACAAAAATTGGATATTAAAGTAGATGTTATGGAATATGAAAAATCATTTATAAACACTTCAAAGTTAAGAAAGTGTAATAAGTAACTCTTAAAAGTGAACAACTCTAAGAACTTCCTCCAAGGATGACACGTGTCTATAGAACCATGTGGCAAAACCTATGAAAAATTGAAATAAATGGGGTATACAAGAAAAAATACAAATTCAACCATTTTTAAAATCTCTTTGGGTTTGGACTCTAGAACGAGCTAATAAAATGTTGGGTTTAGTTATAAAGTGAGATAATAAAAAACTAAAGGAAATTGGATTTGAAAGATTATCAAATAGGGATTATCTAATTTCAACTCCATGAAAGTTTGAGGGAGAAATGCTCAATAAAATTAGGGGAAAAAATATTTGGAGTAAAAGATGTAAAAATATTAAAATCAAATCCAATTAAACTATATTTTAGATCTATAAGACTTGCAAATAACAATTAACACAACTCATTATAGAGAAAGAAATAAACTAGGAGTCTTATAGTAAAGTAGAGGAAACACACTTTGGAATAGCCAAGGAATGGAAATTATATGAAAAATAGGATAAGGTCCAAAAGGAAATTGCTATCCAAATTGGAAAACAAAAAAAATTAAGGGTACAATAACCAAACCAAGGTAAAATAATTATCAACCAGATAAGGCTAAGGGAAATATAGAGAAGTCCAAAGTCATAAGACAAGAAGGAAACTAAGGGAACACCAAAGGAAGCTAGAAACTAAAACCAAGACTTACACATACTCAAGCATCATAGAGACATAGGACCATTTATAGTTCTCAAGGGGGTCCCTCATTTAAAATAGTTGGTGCATGTCAAGACATCAACAAAGGTGAAAATGGAAAAATAAAGAAAAAATAAATATGTATTTTATTTTAAGAAATAGATTCAAACTCAACAATCATAAAATATAAAAAATTACCAAAACATTCAAATCCAAAATTTAAAGATTTTAATAGAGACTTAAGCAAACTAGTATAACTCCACAAGGAGTAAGCAACCAATCTCAATAATTTATTCAATACTCATAAATTTATTTGGTTTCATTTGGTTAGGTTATTTGTGTTAATAATTTTAATTATCCCTTTCATAACTTGCAGAGATCCACAATTGTGATCAAGAAATTCAGAGTATAATAATTCGTTTAACCACTAAAGTAAATAGAGGTATACATAATAAAATACTATTACATTGGAAGACATGTCACCAATGATCACATATAGCTCCATAGCCAACTAGGCATCTAGAGCCCCAATGGATATTCATTTGGTCCTACTCTAGGCATAAATATATCACCATCTAGGTGACTATAGCCCCAATAAAGGTTACCAAATTTACCTAGTTATTATTTTGTCAATTAATAATAAATTATGTTCACGTATCTTACTTTCCTAGATACTCAAAAAATTTATCCTTAAATATAAACTTTATTTATTTTTCATTTTGATATTATTTTTTAAGACACTAAGACCTATTTTATTTTTGGGACCACCATTCCGAACAGAGGGTCAATTAAAAAGGCTTCCCCTGATTTCTCAGACCATGATGTGCCATGCAAACAAATTTGAAAGTGTTAAGGTGTATTTTATGATGTCTAAATCATAAGCTATCATAAACTCATAAACATGGATGAGTTTAACTAGTTTTGGACAACTCACTCCTAGAAAAGAAATAATAAAGAGTTGAAATTAGCTCTTAAATTAAGCAATCTAAATTCAAAAACACCTAAAAATCCATTCAATTATTAAACACCCATATCCAATGACAACCTCAATAGAATTGTACAAAACAAGCAAACCTTACATAAATCCTTATTCAAACTACCAAAAAAAAAATAGTTTCTAAGCATAAAACTAAACTAAGATACTAGAAAAAGGGATAAAAATTAATAAAGTCTAAATAACCATAAAATAAAGACCAAAACTAAACTAAAACAACAAAATAAAGAAAAGTGTGTACATCAAAAGGATAAATGTCTATTTATGGCTTGACTAAAATAATGTTTGAGGAATTTTCCATTGAATCGAAATGGGAGAATGCCTCCAAACAAATTATGTATTCTAAAACATATTCTCTCCAAAAATCTTAAAATTGATTAAGGCCCAATCCATATAGCATCAAGTTTGGAATGAATTTCATTGTGTCTCATGTGCCTTATCCCATAGCAACATTAAATTATTGGTTTTGAAACCTTTCATTTTTTCTCTTTTATCAAACTAAAATTTAAAAACATCTTGGCACTTGCTAAAGAATCTAAACATTTATCTCTTTTATCCTAAAGTCAAAATAAGTTTAGGAGTCTTGCTTCAAATTGATTATTTATTTCCATGTGTTCCTAAATAAAATGTGAAGTGGTGATCTTCAAATTGATAGGAAAAATAAGGTTTTATGCATGAATATAAGGTATGTTGAACTACTAAGAGGATACTTAATTCTTGTTGTATTAGTTCATAAAGAAATTTTTAACACATTATGCCAATTTCTCATATTTCTTTTAATAACCTTCTTGATGAATTGAATGAGGTTCTTGTTATTATACATAGCTAATCAATTTCCTTATGGATAATAATTACACGAATACCTAATGATAACCTTTTATTCATATGTGTTAATGGGGTGTGGTCAAGTGATTAGGCCTCTTGGTTCTCATGTTGGAGACCAAGGTTTAACTCTCCCCAAGGCCATCTTCGCACCATAAGTCATTCTAAGCAATAGACTCACTAGAATTATAGGTAGTTTTATAATATTTGGCTATAAAGCCACCCAAAATGCAAATGATTGAAGCAAAGAAAGAACACAAGTCTATAATTGAAAGAATAAATTATATTCTACTCAACCAAAAATCAAAATAAGTGATTACAAATAAACTATTGGTAAAAATATATAAGATATACCATCCAGGAGACTAAAAACACAACCAATGTGGGATTATGTGTAAAAATTCCCTAATTAAACTTAACCAAGTGGGAAAAGCTTCTAAGTGGAGAAATAGCTAAGAAATGAACTAGTTAGATAATGTACCTTTTCACACTAACATCCACCCTAAGCGCATGAAAAGAGAAAAAAATTTCAAAAATGGGTCTTAATAATAAGGCTTTATGAGGTACCCATGTACAAAGATCCCCTCAAAATAGAAGAGGAGTAAATCTAGTGGGAAAAACTTTCTCGACATAAGGAAAAGGAAAGAAGGTCTAAGTGGACTCCCTATATAAATATATCACACCCTGAAGAGAGCTCAAAGATGGATGTACTTGCACTCTTAGTGAGGGGTTTGGCAGAGATGTCTAAAATATGCTTGATTATCAAACAATAGCATAATTTGATGACCTTCTCTTGAATCATCTTCTTGAGAAAGTTCATGTTGATCTCAATATGTTTGGTCCACTAGTTAGGGACTAGGTTCTTTAAGATATGGATGACACTTTGTCTATCACAGTAGATGATTGATGGCTTCTAAAAAATGATGCCAAGTTTAGTAAGGATATTCTAAGTCCAAATAGCTTCACTAGTGGCATTAACAACTCCCTAATACTCAATCTCAATCAAATAGAGAACAATGACATGCCACTTCTTTCTTTGCCAACAAATGGGATTAAAACCAAGGTGAAAATTATAGCTAGAAGTGGACTTGTGATCATTAAGATCACCGACCCAATCCGAATCTACATATCTAATAAAATATAAATATGTGTCTATTATATAATAAATCTCATAACTATGAGTGTCTTGTATTTAGTGCATAATGTGTTTGGTTTCCTTCCAATGAAGGTCATGTGGCTCCATAATGAACTATGAAATTATGCCAAATAAAAATTAAATGTCAATAGAATCAAGGAGATAAAATAAGTGGTGTCAGTGTGTGACAGAACATGGGTGTGAATTTCAGGTGATAGTCAAGTGATATCAGGAAAACCTATCATGAAAATTAGTCTTGAATTTGATGGTGATGGATGAGGTGCTCCCTATGACAATCAAATCATCAACATAGCGAACCAAGAAAAAAAAAGGGCATCCTCATCTATTAAGATGTAGACATTCATATTTAAGTAGTATCTAGAGAACACAACTAAGAGAAGAAAGGAGTCTTCTTTAGCATACCAATCCATTCTTGAGTCCATAAAGAGACTTCCCTAGTCTACAAAATAATGAATAACCCAAATTGAATCCTTGTGGTTTTTCCATAGAACTATCCTCCTATAAATCCCCATGAAGAAATACACTCTTCACATCCATCTAATGTACAACCTAACCATGATCTATAGCAATAGTAAGAGTCAAGAAAATGGAGTTCATCTTATTGAATAGAGCAAAGGTCTCATTGTAGTCAACACTATGAACTTGCGAGAAATATTTGGCCACAAGTTGTGCTTTGAATTTGTCAATTGATACATTTGTTGCAAATTTGGTTCAATATATCCACTTACACCAAACCAATTTTCTTCCCTTAGTGGAACAAGATCCCATGTGTTATTTTGAATCAAAATTTATAATATTCCTCTATGACTGAATCCCACTCAATAATTCTTGATGCTTCACAAAATTATTGTGGATATGAAGCTATAATAATGTATGAATGTGAATATATTGGTGTTACGATTGAGTCCTTTGTGTGTCTAAAGGGTCCCAAAATAGAGTTCTTGCAAATTTAATTATATAACAAGACCAAAGGCATGGAAGATGAAGGGGATGGAGGAGGAGAGTCCTCATCCTTTGAATATGAACTTGACAAAGGGGGAGGTAAATCTTCATGATAAATCATGCATGTAGAAGAAGCTAGAGGAAAATCCTTTGAGTCACTATCATCTAAATTTTATATAGAGGAAGGAAGAATGTGAGAGGATGAGCTATGAGAGATTTCCTTGAAATGCACACTTCACTAAATAAAGATCTTGTTTGTCTCAAGATCTACAATATAATATCCTTTAACACCATCAAGGTATCCAACAAAGGTGTAGGGCCAACTTTGAGGTTCCAACGCCCTACACTTCTTTTAAGGAATGTGTTCCCATGAAGGTGACCCAAAGACTCTAAAATGTCACACAACAAGTTTCTTACTACATTAGGCTTCAAAGGGAGTGATTCCATTCAATTATTTGTGGGGAACCTTATTATCGATGTGAGTAGCATAGTTGATAGCTTCGACTCAATATTCAAGTGCAAGGTAGTGTATGTGGATCATGGAACCAAAGAAATCTTTAAGATATCACTTTTTCTATTTGCTACACTATTTTTTTGAGGTGTGTAGGTGAAAATATGTTAAAGATCAATCCCTTCAAGGGTGAATTTTTTCTCAAAGTGTTGGTTTACATATTCTCTACCATTATTAGTGCAAATGATTTTGATGTACTTTCTAGATTATTTCATGGAATGACCCTTAAACACTTGAAATGTGTCAAAGAATTCACCTTTTTTCCAAATAAAGAATACCCATGTGTATTTTGAATAGTCATCAATGAAGGTAAGCAATTAGTGGGCCTTTCTATAAGATATGGATGGAAAGGGACTCGCTAAGTCATTGTGAACCCACTAGAGGATTTTTTAATCCTTATGAGTCTTCCCTTTGTTGAAATTTTCCTCAATATGCTTTCCCAAGTCACAAAATTAAAACAAACATCATAAAAAAAGACTAATACAAGGAATATATGCGACCTTGTATTGTGTGTTGAGCTATTGAAGGTTGTGGTAGTTGAGATTATTGAAATTCTCATGCCATAATTTTATCATAGAATTTGAATAGGTGAGTAATGTTGTAGTGGGAGCATTGGGTATGAAGTGAGAGAAAGAGTAAATCCAAAAATCATGATCAAATTTTCCCAATGTGAGAAGAGCATGGTCTTAAAGATCCTTGATGGTAACAAAATATAGACTAAACTCAACCTTCACTTCTAGAGATGAGTGATATGGTAGATAGAGAGAAGGTTGGTTGACAAGTTAGGCACACAGATAAAATACTCAAATGTACTAGTGCTAGCATTAACTAAACCCTTCCCAATGACATCCACTATCAAATTATCCATGATTAGAATATGGGGCACATAATATGGTTTCAACAAAGAAAACTATTCTTTGTTAGAACCCATATGGTGCAAAGCAATTGATTCAAGAATCCACTATTTGGAAGAATATTTTGGAGCAATAAGAGTATTTGATTTCCCTTTACCTAATTTGGAAAAAGGAGTAGAAAATTACTACACAATAGAGGAGGGTAGACTAATGTTATTATTTTTCAAAATATTCTTAAGCTCATTAATATGCTTCCCATGATATGAATGTTCCTCATGACTAGCCTTCTTAAAATAGCTACGAGTTTGTGTTTCATTCTTTAGAGAATTCCCCTTGGATGAAGATGATTTGGAATATGCTTTTTAAGAAGATGAGGATTATTCTTATCCTTTCTAAGGATTCTTCTTGGACCTATTATATTTATTTTAAGATTGACTTGAATCTTTTTATCCTTTTAGTTGACTAGCGAATAAAACTTGAGACTATAATGGCTTTAGGAGACTAATAGAGATTGGCATCCCCTATTCATGCACCAAAATCTTAGAGAACAATGTGAATGAAGGCATAGTGTATGCAAGACCCATAGTAAAAATGTGAGTATGAAAGATAATTTTTTTTTGCATGTTTAGGACCAAGTTTATTGAGGGTACTAAATAGCAATTGAATACCATTTTTATTAATGTCACATACTTTACATTATGCTCTAAGGTTATTGAACTTTGTGATATAATATTGGATGTTATCAAATAATTTTGGATCAAAGCTCATCAATTCAATGCCAATTTGATAGCCTTGAACTTTATTATTTTAACCATATAAATATTTTAATTTTCCCATGTGCTTCATATGAATTTGTACAAGATTTAATCTAAAACATAAGATTGAGGGAAATGAAACTACAAAGAAATTTAAGTGATTTTGTATGTTCAAGCACCCATTGTACCTTTTCAGGTATCATCTTTAATTTTAGCTACCTTTGATTCAACATATGGAGTATACCTTTGTTGTATTAATGTGTTCAGTGAATTTTGATGCCATGTTGAGTAGTTGAATGGAGTTAGAAATAGAAACTTAAAGTGGCCCATTTGAAGGAAAAGTAGAGCACATGTAGAAATAGATGCACAAGCATAAAATACATCAAGAGACCACCCCATATTCACTTAGTAAAAGAACACTTGAATAAAATATTATTTGGTACTTTATAATTAGTACGATTATAGTTGCCACCAATAAGAAGCACAAAGTGGACTTGATTTCAATGCTTTACAATTTTCCAAAATAAGATCTTATATTGGAAGTACATTTTTTATTATAATGAGTATAATTTGATAGCATCACTATAAAGTACATGAAAGATCATGCACTTTTTTAAAAATACACCGAAAAAGGAGCTCATATGAGCTTGAACAAAGCCCCAAAATTTCCAAAAAATGAGAAATACGCATCAAAATCTATGACAAATTGAAAATTATAGAAAA
>VDFB02076310.1:0-11425 GCA_007258455.2 Sequoia sempervirens
GATGCCACAAGTATCTCACAACCTTGGGTCAAATTCTTTCCCTTGGTGAAGAGATATTGTTCATCCCTCCAATGGTTGTTAAAAATCCAAGTGGGTGGGATGGTTCTATACTTCAAAGTAACAAGGATGAGGAGGGAGCCGAGATTTATTCTCCCTCCCTTTCAATGATGTGAAGTGAGTGCATGTATCGTAGTGTGGGTGTTGGTAAGGACAAGGTTGTTGGTTGGTGAGAAGGTGCCATGTGGTATGGAAAATTTTGGTTTGATAAATTGTTGTGGTAGCTCTGCATGCATGGCTTTTGTTTTGTGGTTTGATGCTGACTATGCACCTTTGTGCCAGTCTAGACACTGGATTTGCTACTTGCTTGGAAACTAAGGTAATTTTTGCTGCACTTTGCATTCCCTTTTGTGGCGGTTGCAGTTTTGTTTTCCCCACTTTCAACGTGTTCTATAGAATCAATAAGGGGGGAATTTTGAAATGAAAGTGAAATTAAAGTTGAAATGAAATTTTGTATTGTAATTGCATTTTGAGCTGATAGCATGTGTTTGAGCCCTTATTCTATATAAGGGAAATCATGGCTTATTTGCAAGGGATTCCAATCAAGTTTTGAGTCAGGTGCTCATCTGGGTAGAATATTAGGCATAGAGGAAAGGTAATGAATAGAGTAGATAAATTGTTATGAGCTCTAATGCACATATGTAATTATGTTAAATAGTTTTACATAAGTGATTGATATAGAATCAAACATATAATTCTGATACATATACTCTCCTGATCTAAATCATTGTGAATTTTGAATGAAATATAAATGATACCTTGATTCATCTTCAAATACTTGTTTGAATGTGTGTATTCATTAATTTTTCTTTGGTTTAAGTAATCAATTAAAATGCTTAAATGGGGTCATGATTTTGTAGTTATTTACGAAGGATTTGATAAGAATTTATGTGTTAGAAGTTGTGAGCTCCATAGTGAAAAGTCATTGTGATAGTAGTACATTTCATCAACTTTAAAATCATTTATGTGTTACTGATATTTATGTATGTGACTCTGATGCCCTATGTAACAAGACACTGGTCTATTTTTTAATATTCACATAAAGGGTGTATCTGATGACCAATTTGAAATCAGAATGCAAATTTATTTTAAATTCATTAATCTTGAGGCATGTGTGTGAGATATCTTGAGATTACCTTTGTTCTTGATGAATGGGTTATAGTTTGCTCTAAGATAAGCTGGTCTTGTAGTAATTCATTCATATTCACCCTTCATTAGAATTGATCTATGAAAATGATGTGTTCTATAAAGCATGAATGAAAATGAGCATGATAGGAACACCCTCCTTGGTCCCATAGAGCCTAAAGTGTAAAGGATTTCAATCTTAGATTGAATCCTATTAGTTGTCCATTCATTTTAAGGGTCTTGAGTATAGGAATTTCCTACTCCTTGGAGAATCCTTAGGTGCACTAGAAAACACCAACAAAATGGCGACTCTACTAGGGATATTCTTCACTCTCTAGATGCAAATATTTGTATTGTAGAGTCAAATAATGAAGTGAATCTAAACATCTTGTTCATATATTAAAAAATTCTTGAACCTGGTATAAGATTTGAGTGCAACAGAATTCAAAGGATTTGGAAATGACTCTGCTGTTGAAGGTAGCTTAGAGCATGTTTAATTTTTGAAGAAGCTTCATCTGATTTGAAGTTCATTCCTCCATGATAGGATTTGGTGACTTTGATAATAGAACTTGACAAAGTTTACATCAAATGTTTAGATCGATATTACTAAAGGAAAAGGATAGCTAGTTGCTATAAAATTCCAAGTATTCTTGTAGAATTTAGGGAGAATTAATCATGTTTCGAGCAAGTAATGATAAATTTTCCATGCTCAATTGTAAATGGTTCCCTAATAGGTGAATTAGCACTGAGGAAATATTTCTGATAATTTTTCATGTATTTCAAATATGAGCTACACACATGCAAATATTGTAAGATCTTAAGTAAAATTTGTATAAATTATGCCTTGTAAGAACTTAAGATCATAGTTATTAAAATAATTGAAGTAGCATTGTGTAGTTGCATAGTGTATTTTCAATTCTTTCCCAGAAGTGAGGGTGGATGGCCTTGTTACACCTGCTAGTGTGGATGTGAATGTAATCATGCATAGTGGAAATCCTTTGTCACAAGGAAGCTTCAATGTTGAGAGGTACAAAGCGATCAAATTTGAGAACATTTGTGGTTATCCAAATGTTATACCTCCAAAATTCAGAGATAGGTTGCCAAGATTCAATGGTGTCAAGTCTGAGTTAGCAAGTAAGCATGTGAAAGAGTTTTTGATGTGATGGGAGATTACGAAGTAGATTTTGAAGATGTAGGAATGGAATTATTTGTTCAATCTTTGAGAGGAGATGCAAGAGACTAGTTCTCTTATCTGCTAGCTTCTTCCATTCATACATGGGAAGAATTCAAGGAAGTGTTTATGGAACAATTTGGAGAAAGGATTGACCCTATTCTAATCAGACGTATAAGTTTATGGGTATGGAGAAGGAAGATGGTGATTTAGTACCTTCTTTCAACCTCAGATTTTCAAAGGTCATAAGATAGAATCCTGAAAGTATAAGGCCAAATGATGCAGTGTATGGTTGTATGTTTGGGTACATTCGAAAAAAGGATGAGTTATCGTTTGAGAGGTAAAGAGCCTAATTCATTGTATCAAGCATACCAAATGGCCATAGACATCAAAAATAATTTGAAATATTCAATCATGAAAGGAATTTTGACTATTCAAAATGATAATTCTAGGCATTCTTTCTCCAATATAGCTCCAAGAGAAATTAGTGCAAATGTAAGTCAAGAGGATAAGTATCTTATTACACCAATTTCTTCATCACAACATTCTAGGAGTTATCCCAGAAGCTAGAGGGAAACTTCATAGAATCAGAGTAGATATAACTCAGTAATGTTGATTAATAGCTTACATGAAATGAAGAGGCGTCAAGGTGAATCACCCTATGAATTTTTCTCTATATTTGTGGATATGATATTATAGATACCAAAAGATCTCAAGCTAGATGATGTTATGTTTTTTTCTTTGTTTTGTGAAATTTATCAATCAGGATTAAGCACTCTACTAAAAGAGTCAAAACCTCATACCTTAAGCCAATTAATTGACTGGATAAGGGTTGTGGAGGAAGCTAAGAGTGAACACACAAGACAATTTTCACCTCAGGGTGTTACTACTAGTTGTCATGAGGAGGTTTCAAAGATTAAGGCTAATGGATCAAGGAGAAGCATTAGGGTCCCTCCTTACATGCAAGTAGTCATGTAGAGGCTAGTGCCCTCCCATTCAGGAGCCACACAGACTAGAGGATATAGTTATTACAAAGATACCCCTCCACATGGCCAAGGACTTGGGGTAGACTCTCCCCAATGATTAGATACGAGGATTAGTGGTGTAGGAGCACCCTGTTAGTTTTAATCCTCCATGAGGAAAATATGGTTTTGGCTTGAGTTTGATGTTTTAAAGATGTAATATGGTCTATTTAGACCACATTTGATGTAACTGGGTCATTTTATAAAAGTTTCTCAAATATTTCAAAATTGCCGAAAGTTCTCATGGCAAAATTTTGTAAAAGTTACAAAATAGAGAAGTTGAAGAGTCAAGGGGTATTAGGTGTTGGTTGGTGGTTTGTAACTGATCAAAACAAGATGTAAAAGGTTTAAATACTTGGTATGGTCGACCTCAAGGGTGGTGGCCATTTGGAAGCAAGTTGGAATCAATAAGTTACTCATTATTTTCTTGCAAAATATGACTATTATTTGTGTTGTATGGTCATGTACAAAATGGTATGAACCTGAAACTCACATGGTTGGAAAGATAATTAATTTCATACATTTTTTGTTCTTGCTAGTAATTTTGGAAATTTCGTTTAAGTGGTCTAATGGTCAAATCTTTCTAGTAGCCTTGTTTAGAAATTAAGGTTCTAGTTTTGAAGAAAAAAATCATATCTCCATTTTCCACTATTGAAATATCTCTTAAAAATTGGTGCGAAGGTCTATTAGAACATACTCTTCAATAATCTCCAAGTTGCAAGGGAAAAAAAATATGTTCTGAGGAAGTTTCATGTTATGGTAAGATGTGGAACCATACTTTTCAATAAACCCTCCTCATACTAGCTAAAAACAAGGGTTTTGTAGTTTGGCATGGTGGAGTGAGTTTCATTTGAGATAAATTGTGGTTTTGTGGTTGAAAGGTAGTCATATTCTACCATGATAGTACTTCCAACCAAAAGAAATTCAAGTCCCTTGAATGCTTTGTTGCTCCATTCATTTGCTTGAACCTTCTTGTCTTCTTGCTCTTCACTTCCTTTTGCACCTGGTAATCCCTTCCAGTTTGTCAAGTATTAGAAAATTGTTCCAATAGTTCCCTTGAACTTTCTCACAACTGTCCATTGCTTCTTCACAAACTATACTTTGATCTTCTTCTTACCAAAAACTAATGGTGTATGTTCCTCTGTACCTACAAACAAACATTTACCTTTTGTCCATAAGAATTTCTTCTTCATCATTTTTGTTGCATGATTGAACTCACTCACTTGCCTTGACAAAACATCCTCTTTCACTTCTCTTTCTATCTTCACATCAAGTTTCAGTTCTTCTGCTCTTTGAACCTCTATGCAATTAGTCTTATAGACCTCTATCATAAAAAATTGTAACTGCCCTCCAACCTCTTGTCCAATGAATGGACAAATTAAGTCTCCCACTATGACCTCTCTAGTCCATTCTTTCCTTTCCTTTGGAAACTCACTCTCACTTACCTCATACTTTCCTCTTATATAGATCTCTATCTCATCTGATCCACAATCCTTTTCACTATCAGGTTCACCCACTTCTTGTCCCATCAATGGAAACTACACTATCTCTTGCACAATCGCGTCTTAATTTTTTTATTTATCTTGTACCTTCTCAAGGAGTTCTTCCTTAGCCTCCTTTATCTCAAATTCTAACACCATCTTCTCTTCCTCTTTCCTTTCTATCATTACATCATGCAACACTGCTATCTTGTCATCTTCAAGCCTTGAAATGGCTTTAAATTTTACTTCCTCTTCATCCTCTACTTGCACAAATTCCTTCTTACCACACATAATTACCCTTATTGCTTTATTTTGTCCTTCATTTTCCATCAATGGTTCCATTGTAAATGAAACCCCATCCTTCTTGATCTAATATGTATTCGTCCTTCCATCATATAAAGCATACCTGTCATATATGCATGGCATACATTCATAGGAACTAAATCACATAGAAGCTTATATCTCTATAGAAATCAATCTTAAATTCTACAAATTCTTGCTCCTTAACCAAAAAATAATGCCCACCATCCAACCAAGAAACATAAAAAGGATTCTCATGAGGTAACCTTTGCAAATTTAACTTGTCTACCATTTCTTGTGATACCATATTATCCAAATTACTTGAATCCTCCATTACCTTATGTACCTTTCCTTGACATTTTCATTTGGTCTCAAAAATTTCATTGCTCCATAGCATCTCCTTCTCTTCAATCAACCCTCTAGTTCCTTTTTCCATGTTGTCCTTTCGACTTCCAACTGTCTTCTTCTTCAACCTTTAAATCGTCACCTTCAAAGATTTAATCCTTGAAGCTCTGATACCAATTGATGCAACCTAGGTTGCATCAATTAGTGGTTAGGGGGATAGAGGGCCAAACACAAGATCCTAGTTTTGGGGTATGTGTGGGATCATCATGGAAAAAACAGGCCCTTAAGTGGCAAAAAAATCAGAAAAATTAGAATTCGGCAACTTGACGTAAAAATTTGAATAAGTTATAGATATAATATTTCAAAAATATGTAAGAATAGAATTTGTAGAAAATTTCAAATGTAGTTTCTATACTACTAGGTTTATTTAAGAAAAAATCTATTTGGTGAAAACTTGAAATCTCAATGCAGTAGTACTTAAATTTCAAGGAAAAAATAAGAAATAGGTGTTTGTCTGACCACCCTAAGCATAATAAAATGATAATAGTTTTTTTTTATAAGATTTTAGATATAATTAGAGGACTCCTGTCCTGACGTGATGCATTTTTTTTGTCATTTTTTTTGAGCAAATAATTAATTATGATTTTTTTTATTACAACTTTTAAAAAAATATAATATATCTATGACTGAGATGAATAAAATATCAATCAAGACTTAAACAATCAGAAAAATGAATAACAATTTTATTAAATCTGGCAAACAATATATATTGGTGGAAATTTGCACCTTAAAAACCCTTTTCGCTTTCATCAATTTTGGGTAAAAAAAGTCGTTAGCTACATATCCTACACATACCCATCATATCACAACTTTTTGGCCCATAATGATCCTACACATACCCTTTGATAGGTGCCCCAACAAATAGTGTACATACATGGAGAGTTGAATTAAAGATTCTTTCATACAAATTATTTAGTAGATTCATTTATTACTTATTCTTTATTGATTCAAGACACCATGATGTGTCAGATGTAACTATATGTATATTATGATTCCTTTGCATAGGTACTTTATTATGTGATAGACTCTGTATGGACTATGGATAGTATTATGTATTTTATGGACTTTATGATAGAATTTATTAACTTTATGATGGAATTTATGGACTTTTCATTATGGACTATGTGATGGACACTATATATATATATATATATATATATGATATAGCAGATTATGTTGGTTCTCTATATATGATTTCTATGTGATGGCTTGGATGTTTATTTTGAATATGTGTATGATTATGATTATGATGAATGCATTTATGATGGCATACATAATATGGATGATATGTCTTATGCCCACCCCAGTGATGAGATTTATAACATGATATCAACATACTAATGTATAGAGTTTTCGTATTATGTAGATTAGAAAGGAAATAATATGTATTTATGATTCACTATGGATGGTGCGCATTTGGATCATGATGTAGTTATCAAGAACCACTATATGAACGTAATGATGACGGTAAAAACGAACTTTACGTGAATAAGATGTATAACAAAAACCAACAATCAGTGAAATCTAAACGCAAATTAAATGACGCAGATTTAACAAGTATATTAATGTTAAAACATACGCGATAGTGAAACCTAAAAGGGTGATACCAAAATGGAAAATGACTACAATAAAAATGACAATATAACACAATAGAATGATCCTAAATGATAACAAACATGAAAGGTGAAATGAATAATGGTGTGTGATATAGTGCATCTACCAAAAACTATAGGGACCCTGATAGGAAGAATAGGTGGTGGGAATAACATTTTCACAAAAAAAAATCAATAATCATAGGCTAGGGAAAATGGATTGGGATAAATGCAATGCAATGGGAAGAATGAATGAAATTCAAATATAATGTTAGTTTATCTTGTTTGGAGCACTAAATTTTGCTATAACATAGGAAACAATATGCCAAGGTATGAAGAACCAAGGCCGATTAGTGTCAAATGTATAGGACTAACACAACAAAAAAGAAGGTTACCCAGACACCCCAAAGTCGCAAGGGATTTGGTCAAGCCTAATTTGGAATAAACAAAAGCACAAAGGATGTCCAAGTGTAACACAAGACCATGAGGATCTTGGTGGGTACTACATGGGATAACCAGGAAGATAAGATCATGCCAAAAATCAAGATATTTCCCTATGTTTACCAACCAAAGAACACCATGATATGATAGATTGTGGTGACCCTAACAATGTATATAAGGAAGCTCAAATGATAAACAAAATGCCAAAAGCACCATTCAAAGAAAAATTTCAAATATCCTTTGCCATAGGACCAATAGGTGGGTGGGATTGATGTGGTTTGATTTAAAATGTTACATTCACCACTCACATAAAAAATTAACCACCCTAGCTTAGATTCATTGGTATGAATTTTAAACAATTCATTTTTGTATGCATGGATATGAAGACAAAATTTAAAATTCAACTTTATTAACTTGGACCAATGTTTTCCTCCTTTATCTATCATAAGTTAATTAAAATGCAAATTATTTTTAATTCCATCCTAGAATGGTGCATTTGAGGAAAAAAATATAATTCATTTAGATTATTTAGGACAAACATGACATCACTCATTATCCTATACCATTATTCTAGGAAATCTCGCACTTTCCTTTTATCTTAAATTATTGTTCATAGTTTTTAAATTAATGCACCTAATAAAATTATTTACCAAAGTAGAGTCAATTCTTCATTGCCAAGTTCCTAAATAGTATCTTTATACATAAGACCACTTCAAGGATAACTATGAGACACATATGTTACAATTAAAAATTCCCTATTAGTTAATCTATATGACTCTATGTTAAATTCTATGCAATGAATTATGTAAGTGTAGAGATAAATTTCAACAAGTGCACATTTGAAACAAAGTAAAAGACAGTAAGCTTATAGATATTGAGAAATTTTAGTAGAAAGACACTAATATTTAATGTTTTTGGTTATTAAAATTCAAAAAATATGAAGAGATTGAGCTCAAGATTTCTCTTAAGAATAATTATTATTCTAATAATAATAATAATAATACTAAATATAATACTTTGTTTTCTATTTTTACCATTAAAAATTGATTAATAATTTTCAAAACTAACACAAAGTTCCAATTCATAATATAACATAAATTATATTAATTAAACTATATGTATATTAATTATAATTGTACATTTTTAAATTATTATAATTAGCATTTTGACTTAAATTTTTATATTAATATATTAATTTATTATCATGAATATGAATACTTATTAATAAATCACATGAACATACATGCTACAATACCTTACAATGGGTTTCCTATAATATAAAATAAGGGTTATTTTTCTATGGTAGTGCATCTAGAATGCATTTACTTGATAGATTTTAAATATTATGCATTGATGCCACATTATATATTAGCTAGCTTTTGTTGGCATGTGGGATTGCTGAAGTTCATTTTATTTGATAACAAGAGGGAAGTATGAGGGTCAACCAAACCTGTAGTTGTTGTATTTGGAAAGCCTAACATGTTAGTGTTGGAAGTTTGTGTTGTCACTGATGTCAACATACCTTTGTTTTTGCATTGATTTTAACCTATGGAGATGATTTGATTAGCATGTGTTTGTGATGTTCAACCTCTTGTATGGTTGAGATGTTGTAGAAGATGAGAATTTGTTTGTGGTGCTTGGCTACCAAGTTCTAGTGAGAAAATTTGAATGAAAGATGAAACAATGTGGCGAAGTGTGCTTAATGTGGAAAAATGGTGTTAAGTATTTTTCTTTGTATTTCTTCATGGTTGAATATTTTATTTTGTTGTTCAGATATATTTCTTAGAGGTGTTCAAAGGTGCTATATCTAGAGTTTCTTATTCTAGATTTTCAAGTGCAAAGAAATTTGTATTCACCAATGTGTGAACTATGAAAGCAGTGTTGTATAGGAGGAATGGTTTTGCTCCACATTTCTCCATAGTTTGGTTTATGGTCTTGTAGATCTGCAAGTGTGATTATATTGCTAGTATCTATCTTTAGTCAATTTTTTTTTGTGTTTTGGTGTTCTACAAGGTTGGATTTAGGTGTTGTAGTGTGTGTAAGGTTATTTAGTTGTGCAAAATGGTATTTCTTCTAGTGTATGATATTGTGAAGGATTTTCTGGATTTCAATGTGTTGATGGAATATTCCAAATTATGTTCGCTTGATGTATGTGTTCCGTTATTCATCTTTTGATCAAAGAAAGCACACATTTAATTGCCTAATGGTGTTAATATAGGTTTGACTAACCTTGGGTGTTTACACTAATCGTGGATGCTTTTTGGTGTTTGTGAAAGCATGGTGTGGCATGTATGTGTGTATTTGGGTTTGATTTGAGGTGTGTTGTGGTCCACCTTCATTCTTTTCCATAGTGGGAATATTTTGGTATAGAACTAATTTGAATTTGCACATTTGAGGTGTATAGCCAGCCTTGTAAATTGTTTCAAGGTTGAAGACGATATATGTGTGATGAATTGATGAAGAAAAAAAGTGTGTAATGTGAAGTGTTGAGATGTGAAGTGAGAAAGTGTGAAATGAAATGTAAGATTTGATTCCTAAGACTACTAGAAGTAGTGAGTAGAAGGTGTCTACATTCTATAGAGAGAGTGTGAATGTTTTGGTGAAGAAGTGGTAGATCTTTTTTTGTTGCTCTAAGATGTATTTCTCATTGTAACAATCTTATTTCTTCTCCTTTCTAATCTAGAAGTGATCCCTTCTTTTCTTTTGGTAAGTGAGCCCTCCAACAGCGAGCCTATTGTATTTAGTGTTGTAATTGCTTTATATTGTGAGCTAATCCTTATGCAAGAGCATCCAACAATGTAGGGAAATATTGCATCTCAGGTAAAATAAATTATTTTGCTGTTTTTCTTTGGTTGTTTTGAGTCCCATTGATAGAAACAAGGTTGGATTGAGACAGTCACAATCTCAATGCTCTGAGTCCTTGCCCTGAGAACTCCTAAGGGATTCTTTTCCCCACTGACCTATAAGTCCTATTCCTGGTAATAGAACCCCTAGTCTTGCTAACCAACCCTACTATCATTCACAATGCTTTAACCAAGCAATTCTTGGTGCTCCTTCTTCACATTTCACCATCTAGCCTTAGTTCACTTAAAGACTAGCCAACGCCAAATGCTTCCCTACCCTATTGTAGGGGTGTGTGTTAACTTGAATGGTTTTCTTGACTTCAAAATGGTCTAGGAATGCTCCCTGTCCAAGCTCAAAGTTCCATTCTTCTATCACTTTCCTTAAACCCTAGTTTAGGGTTTGGAAAGGGCTACAAGGATTAGGTCTACTCAAACTAGAAAAGTGCTTAAAACTCCTTTCTCTCAGCTGGTTGAACCACACAACCTTCTAACACTCTGGCTCAAATCCTGAGCACTAACTGATTTTTGAATTCTTGGACTATTTTCTATCCATACATATTGTGTACCCTGTTCTTGCAAGAACTAGGCTTCCTTTGCTTCTTACTTGGATTGTTTGCACTTTCCATTCTCCAACTAAACAATCAAGGTCTCTACTTTCTTGACAACCTTTATGGAGGTCCCTACAACCACTGCACATGCTGCTAAAACAAAGATTTAACACCCCTGCAACATAGATACAAGTTGTCACTGTCCTTCCCTAACCGGACTTCAACAAGCTCGCCTAGGGAAGGTTCTCAAGCATGCTTCCAACACTCAAAAAGACTTTTATATGTACATAATATACAGGGAGGGAGTCTAGTCTTGTTTCCATTTATCCCATACTACTTGGTACGGTCTGGAAACTAGCTAGAACTCCATATTTCTGGACTTTACCAGTCCAAAACAACAAACCAAGGAAAACACAATATTTACAATAATAGAAAGCGAT
>VDFB02076311.1:0-73910 GCA_007258455.2 Sequoia sempervirens
TGTATGAAATCATGACAATCACATTATTTGTGGGGAGGACTATAATGCCCCGCCACGTAACCCTATAGAATGACACAAACACAATGGAAGCATAGCAATTTATTTTTTAAAGTGTAATTAATATCAAGTATAGTGAATTATACTTAATGTAAACATCCTCTAAGATACACGACAATGCTTACATTCGAATCACAATATACAAAAGTAAACGAATCATAACATATAAAATTAAACTCATGAAATAAATAACATATATCATGGCACTAAACTCATCACATAAGATATTAAGTACATAAAAGAATCATTCCTAACTTGAATTAATTCCATAAAGCAATTAAAAAGATCATTTCCAAAATGAGGAAGACCATACAATAATATTACAATTACATTGATACAAGTGTCGTCCTCGAATACAAATGTGGAGTGATACATATACAAGGTATCCAACTGATACAAATGAACATAAGAGAAAGTACAAAGCAACTCGTACACGCAAGCTCTCCAATCTGGAGGATCCCACCTTCATGAACATGAAATGGGAACCCAATGGTGTATGGTGCACATTACACCCAACCAAGTGGTACCCAAAGGCCCATCCCCTGTGCTAGGAGATAGTGAAAGGGCTCCCTCGGCAAACCAACAACCTTAAGACACAGGAAAACTCAAAACTTGACTACACAAGTATAACACATAACATGAAGGTTACATTGCTTCCAAAGTAAAAGAATCAAGTACATCAACTGAATAATTAAACCGTTGTCATAGGAGGAGTGTCATCACAAAGTTGCATGAGTTACCCTGACACCATTTTGTGTGCCGACTCCCAGTGAGGGCCACTCCCCTACTGACAACACAAGGAACTAATCTATAACCCAAGGTTATTTTGGATTGGGATTTATTATCCGTTTGTGCACTGTAGGTTATAAATTAGTTCCTTGTGTTGTTAGTAGGGGAGTGGCCCTCATTGGGAGCCAACACACAAAATGGTGCCAGGGTAACTCATGTAGCTTTGTTATGACACTCCTCCTATGAAAACAATTTAATTGTTTAGTTGATGTACTTGATTCTTTTACTCTGGAAATAATGTAACCATCATGTTATGTGTTATACTTGTGTAGTCAAGTCTTGAGTTTTCCTGTGTCTTGAGGTTGTTGGTTTTCCTAGGGATCCCTTTTACTATCTCCTAGCACGGGGGGTGGGCCTTCGGGTACCACTTGATTGGGTGGAACATGCACCATACACTGTTGGGTTCCCATTTCATGTTTGTGAAGGCAGGATCTTCCTGATTGGAGAGCTCACATGTACCAGTTGCTTTGTACTTTCTCTTATGTTCATTTGTATCAGTTGGATACCTTGTATATGTATCACTCCTCATTTGTATTCGAGGAGGACACTTGTATCAATGTAATTGTAATATTATTGTATGATCTTCCTCATTTTGGAAATGAGCTTTGTAATTCCTTTATGGAATGAATGCAAGTTATAAATGATTCCTTTATGTACTTAATAGCTTATGTGATGATTTTAGTGCCATGATATATGTTATTTATTTCATGAATTTAATCTTATTTGCTATGGTTAGTTTACTTTTGTATATTGTGATTTGAATGTAACCATTGTTGCGTATCTTAGAGGATGTATGCGTTAAGTGTAATTCACTTTACTTGATATTAATTACACTTTAAAAAAAAAATTGCTACGCTTCCATTGTGTTTGTGTCATTCTCTAGGGTTAAGTGGTAGGGCATTGGTGAGTGTATATGAGGAAGAAGATGCATGGAACCTTGAGGATAGGGGTATGTGAGGCTGATATACAACTAGGACCCACTACCCACTTATGTGTGATGACTATCTCTTGGAGGCTAACCACCTTATACAATGAGAGATAGGTCGTTATGGTCTTTCTTGGATGGTCTCACCATGTGTGTGTGGCCTAACACCATCAAGCCACTGAGTTTGAGGTATGGGTTATGTGAGATGGATATTGGCTCTTGGCTCATGGATTATGTATCCTGCATTAATATGCTGCTTTTCGGTGTCTAGACGGACCCTTGCATAGCCTTGTGATGTGATTCCTAGTGATGTGAGTTTGTGTGTATGTGAAGAATGTATGTTAATCATGGATATAGTACTTAGATTCTTGAGATTTTGTTCCTTTCCCTTCTGTTGTTCTCGCCTTATATTTGAGACTTGTTCTGTAGTGGTGTTGTGTAGGATGATGCCTAGAGGTTGTGATCATGATAGAGGTCAGGGAAGTGATTGTGGGGTTAGTCGTTAGAACACTCCTTTTCTAAGTTCCCATGAGGATGATCATGAGGAACACCTAGACCCTCAGTTATGTCCCTTACTTGAGGAAATTCTTAACCAACCTAGCCCAAGATAGGAAAACAATCAACATATGGTTAGGGAAAGAGAAAGGTTCCCTAGGAGAAGAGGTGTTTCAATTGTAGCAGGACTTATGATGAACCTCTTGAGGGAGTGTTCTCTTACCTTCCATAGTCTTAGTGGATCTAGGAGAATCTAGAGTTGGTTGTGAGCCCAACTTTATCAACTTGACCAGTCAAGTCAGAGCACTTAAACTGCAACTAGTAGAGGTCGATTCCAGTAGATTAGGACACCTCCAGTTGGTGTCAGATCTTAGGGAAATCAAACACCCACTAAGGGTGAACAACAACAACACTCTTAGTCAAAACATAGGACTCCTCAGTTTCAACATGGTGGTAGTTGGATTCAAAAGAAAAGAGATCAGAGTTGGCAACGATCTCAACGTGATCGTATCAATCAACCAACCTAGAGTTCACAATCTATAGTTAATAGGGGCAGTGTTCAATAGTCTAGTGCTCCTCTAGGTGATAGAGAATTTAGTAGAGGTACAGGTTGTTTCACTTGTGGCCAATAGGGAAACATAGTGGGATGGTGTCCCAATAAGAGCACATCAGGTTATACTCAAAGGTCAGCAGCGTTAGAGCCAATTGTTGGTGATGCGGGCAGGTTTCACATAGCAATTGCAGTAGTTGATGACTACTAGGTAGAGCATCAGGGGAAAAATGTGGAGACTACATGTAGAGGATGGGTAGCTAGCTTTAGAGCTTGTGGTCATCATGCAACATAGGAGACTCGCTCTCAAGGGTGGAGATATTGAGTTGGTTAGTGGGATCCTAATGATGATACTTCGGCTACTTGGGAGGATGCGACTAGGATGAGGGAGCTCTATCCCTATTTGTTCGCAGGCTTCCAAGAGTAAGCCTGATCCAAGGGGGGATGTAGCACCCCTCCAATTTTCTTATATTTTCTAACAATGCTTTTACTTTGATAGACCATGAAACTATGTTGTTATTTGATCGCTGACATTCGAGAGATGATGGTTTTTATATTTAGATATAACGGTAGACTTTATGGATAATTATTGATTATGTTATGCTTTCTGATTAGCATAGTTAATTATTTGAGTTGATATTGTTATATGCTCATTTGTAATTAACTGATGTTTTTAATATCGTCAGTTTTGATGCAACACTATATTAGTGAAGGGAACGAGATTGCATCACTTGCTTGCGAGCGCCCTATGATACCATAATTTTCTCTTCATGGTGTGTTTGATTTATGATCTATATACATGTACGACATATGTTTGATTGCAGGATTGCAGGTACATGACATCGGCTCCACTTGGATCCATAGGTTTGAGCGTGTCCATTGCTCAACAATATAGTTGATTGGGAGATAGTAACAGGTTTTCCTTGTCAAGCAACAAACCTAGTCATAGTGTGTCATCAGTCCTTGTTTCGATATGCTTTGTTGTTATGTTTTCCACATTTTCCTTGTCATTTACTTATTTTGCATGGTTTGTTTTGTGGGAAATTAATGTTAATTAATGCTTTTAATGTTTTTTTTGTAATTATTTAATTAGTTTTGATTAATGTTGTTAGAAGCTTTGTATTTAATTTAATTAATTAAATTTAATTTATTTTGTAAAGTAATTTAATCCTTGTGAATAAATTAATTTTATAAAGTAATTAAATTAATTGGATTAAATTTATTTAGAAATTATTATGTGAATTTGAATTATAAATTGCATAAAATCTTGTAAATATCTAAAGAGGAAATATCTAGGAGTTGGTTATAAGATATTTCGTTTTTGACATGTGTGTTATAAAATTAATTAATTACTATTGTTGGGAAATAATTCTTGTAGAGAATATTGACAATAACTAAAAGAAGTTACTTCACGGGAATGGGTAAAGATTTTTTTTTAGAGGAAGTTGTTGTAAATTAAAGGAGGTTCTTGGGAAGTTTTTGGCTCTAGTTTTTTTTGGTTTTCTTCTTTTTGGAAAGTGATAATTTGGGGGAAGCTTTGGCAATTTGGAATCTGGAAGCGAAGCTATTCTTCAAACTTCATTTTCTCAAGCTTCCAGAAACAGGTTCTTTTAATTATTTTTATTGTTTTGCAAATTCGAAAGATTGCCTGTACAAAAGTATTTGTTATTCATGTAGAAGCTTTAATTTATTTTATAGATTTGAAAGATTGTCTGTATTTGGAAAACTATCATGAATATTTTAATGCTTTTGTAGAAAATTTTATAGTAAAATTAGAGAGCCTTTGTTGAAATTGTTTTTAAACAATAGAAAACCTAGAGGGAAAACAATAGAGAAATTTGGAAATCTTTGTAGGAATTGATTTCAATATTCTTGATAAAATTTGTAGAAAACCTCTTATTGTATTAGAAAATATCATCTTGTAGGAGATTATTAATTGAAAAAAGACTTTGGTAAATTTGTAAATCCTTTCCTGTAGGAAAAATTATGAAAATTTTCCCTTTTGGAGCAATCATATTTAATATATTTATTCACACACACATATATGCAATAATTATTTGAAGTTTTGTACGGAAAATATTTATATTATTTAAAAATCCATGTAGAAAAATCATACGACGATGTTAATATAAATCGCAGGTTTTATTTTAAATAAAATTGATATTAAAAAAAAAAGGTATTTTGGGGAGGTGTGGGCTATCCCCACAACCGCTGCCCAGAGGGAGGGACTGTGGAGGCAGCCAATGCTACCTTCCATAGCCCCACCCCCATGGGGGATGGTGTGGAGGTAGCCAGGCTGCCTACATAGCGTGGCTCCCTTATGGGAGCCAACTGCATACAACCCTTCCTTTGAAAGTTTGTCTGCCATTAAATATTGTGATATCGAATTTAAATACTTTTAAAAATTTTAAAACATAATAATACATATATTATATATATATGTAAATATGTAAATATATATTAATTTATATTTATATATATATATATATATATGTATATATATATATATATATTTTAAAAATGTATATTTTATTATTGTTTGGAAATTTGTAATTCATTTTTATATAATTATATATATAATTATTTAAAGTGTATTTTTATAATAAGAGTATGCAAATGCATGAATTCGTTAATTTTAAAATGAAATGTTTTTAAGAGGAAATTGATATTTATTGATGTAATTAGGAAATTGATTTAAATAATTAGATTTAATTTTGTTATTATCTGTAAATGATATTTGCATTAAGTTATATTACTTTGGGGCAATGTAATATTCTATTCTTGAAAAAGAAATTGGATTTAGGAAATCCTAATGGTAGCCTTATTTCTTGCTTAAATTGCTTAATGTGTTGTGATTTCTTCTGTTCACATGTTTGGGGAAATTGGTTAGTTGTGAAATTGTAAGTCTTCCAGATGTTGTAATTTTATGAGGGGGTTGTTATGATTTATGGTTCATCCCTTTGCTTTCCCTTGGGTAGTGCAATTGATTGAGTTTCAGTTAAACACCCAGTTACTATGAATGGGATATGTTGCCTCTCATATTTTGGATTAGGATTTATTATCTTTTTGTGCATTGTATTCTTTGGGTTATAGATTAGTTCCTTATGTTTTTAGTAGGGGAGTGGCCCTCACTAGGAGCCGACACACAAAATGGTGCCAGGGTAACTCATGCAGCTTTGTGATGACACTCCTCCTATGGCAATAGTTTAATTGTTCAGTTGATGTAATTGATTCTTTTACTCTGGAAGCAATGTAACCTTCATGTTATGTGTTATGCTTGTGTAGTCAAGTCTTGAGTTTTCCTGTGTCTTGAGGTTGTTGGTTTGCCTAGGGATCCCTTTTACTATCTCCTAGCATGGGGGGTTGGCCTACGGGTACCACTTGGTTGGGTGGAACGTGCACCATACACCGTTGGGTTCCCATTTCATGTTCATGAATGCAGGATCTTCCAAATTGGAGAGCTCCTGTGTACCAGTTGCTTTTTACTTTCTCTTATGTTCATTTGTATCAGATGGATACCTTGTATATGTATCACTCCTCATTTTTATTCGAGGAGGACACTTGCATCAATGTAATTGTAATATTATTGTATGATCTTCCTCATTTTGGAAATGAGCTTTGTAATTACTTTATGGAATGAATGCAAAGTTATAAATGATTTCTTTATGTACTTAATATCTTATGTGATGAGTTTAGTGCCATGATACATGTTATTTATTTCATGAGTTTAAGTTTATATGCTATGGTTAGTTTACTTTTGTATATTGTGATTCGAATGTAAGCATTTTTGTGTATCTTAGAGGATGTATGTGTTAAGTGTAATTCACTTTACTTGATATTAATTACACTTAAAAAAAAATACTACACTTCCATTGTGTTTGTGTCATTCTCTAGGGTTATGTTGCAGGGCATTACAAGGACATGTTAGTGTTGGATGATTTAACCTTTAAGATCTATGATAACCCTATTTATTTTGGAAGACATTATGGGAAAAAGGAATGCAATTATACATGACCATGATAATCATATTTTTTCTTCTCCTAATATCTGACCTATTTGTGAATATGATATTTTAGTGTTAGAAGATCAAACCAATGAGAGTTATGAGAATTTTATTTATTCCTCTTTCCTTAGGGAAAACATTATTGAACAAGAGAATACCAACACTTATAAGTAAGAAAATCCAACCATAGATGACTCTCCTACTTGTGATGAAGTCATTTTAGAAGAACCAACCTTTGAATGCCATGAAAATCTAGTTTGTAGCTCTCCTAAAAACTCTCCTAATAGGGAAGGTATCATGGTACAAGAAAATGACAACATTGACACATTTATTTCAAATAATAGTGATGTGACTTCCTTAGATGATAGTGAAAAGATGTCACTAGACTCCCCTTCCAAAAGCGCTAATGTGTAGCATAAAATTTTTGGATAAGATTAAAGAAAATAAAAGCCAAATACAACTGAACTCTTTATCTATTCGTGGGTTTGATAATGTAGGAAAGCAACTGATTGGTATGATTAAACATTACCTATTATAGCCAGGAAGGCCATGTTACAAAATCCTATCCATGCTATGCCTCATGATCTTTCATACAATCTCCTTTTAGGAAGACCATGGATTCATGAAATGCAAGGATTTCCTTCTACTCTTTATCATAAAATTAACTATGTCTACAACAATAAGGTGTATACAATCGATGCTGATATTGAACTAGAAAGTTGTTTGAACATTGAAAAAAATAAGGAAAATCCTTTGAAAGTATTGACACCAACTACACAAGTGGAACCTGTGCAACAAAAAGGCAAAGAAAAACATATTGAGGAGGTCACAAAGCTCTTAGAAGATGATTAGGATTCCTTAAATTTCACACCAGCATTCATGGGAGAATACAAGATCATAATAAAAGAGTCTAAAAAGGGAAAAGAAAAATTAGTAATGTCCACACAAAATTCAAAATCATCCACCTCAACCACTTTAGAAGAAGAAGAAAATGACACAACAAAATTTGGCAAAATTGATTATGAACATCCACCAAATCCGAAAGAAATGAAAGAGCTTTATGGAAAAGGTTATGAACTTATGAAACAACTTGGTTATAGTGGGAAAGGATGTGGTGCTAGAGAACAAGGTATCTGTGTCCCTATAGATCCTCACATGCAAGAAAAGACTAATGGTCTTGGTTATTGTCCCTTGAAAGAAAAAAGCAAGCTCTCACTTAATGTCAACACTCTTACAAAAGATTCTTCTAAGCCAAATTTAACATTAGTGCATCTTGAATAGATAGACACTAGTGGTCTTGGTTATTGTCCTTCGAAAGAGACAAACGAAACAAATAAATCTTCACTTAATATCAATGCCATCACAAAAAATGCTAACAATTGGAGTTCGTTAGATTTTACATCCTCCTTTCAAGGAGAGAACAAAATATCACAATCTAGAGAACCTTGCGTAAGTATGACACCTTGTACTAAGCAAGATATATCTTTGTCACAAAGTAAAGGAATATTTTATACTATTGATCAAGAGATTATCTTGTCGAGACTCCTCCAAAATCGTTTGATATCTCTCCCTCCAAGAACATAAAATAAATTTTACTACAAGAGTTCATTTTGTGCATTTCATAGAGTTAATGGTCATTCTACTAATGAATGTAAGGCTTTTAGTAATAAAATTCAACATCTTAAGGATTGTGGTGCTCTTCCTTGTGTTGAAGCACCTTGTTCCTCTAATTGATACTAATTTTCAAGTTTCTCATCAATCATCTCAGCTCATCCTTGTTTGTACTAAGTGGGGGAAAGGGGTTAGGTTCACCTTGTCCTTGTATGAAACTTGTCATTGTCTCTTTTGGCTAGTTGACCACCTTCCATGCATATATAGGAGCAAGCTTGGGATGTGGATGACATGCCTTAAGTTGGCTCGCATGTGACGTACTGAGTTTTGGGGGAAACCCCTTATCCATGATGTAGTTTCATTTAGGAACATATGACTTTGCATAGGGCTTTCTGAATAACCTCTTCCTCCAATTTAAAGCAATTTCTCACAACAATGGTTTTAGCAACTACTTTAAAGTGGGGGCATACATCGACACTTATATTTCATTGTGCGATTTTCTTTATTCTTGTGGCATGTCCTTTTTCTTGGTGGTGTCATTGGGTTTGATTTCATTCGAGAGTGAGCTATTACTTTGATTTTTCCTCTCTTGGAGACATTAGGAATGATGTTCCCTAAGAAGATACCTTACATGAACTAAGAAAAATTCCTTTGAACATACCTTACATTATTTTGCATTTACAATAATTGTTATATGGCCACTTTACATAACAAGCTTTTCTTTCCTATGGAGCCATCCTATTTGTTCATGGGTGTCAAGCATATGAAGTTTTGCTTTCCTCATGAGTCCCGTTGTCCATATTTTGTGGCACCCAATTGAAGTTATCAGAGGGATAGCTTTAGTATGGTTAGTATGATGAGAAGCCTAAACATGGGCATGACTTTCTCATCATATGGTGAGAAGCCGATAGAAAGGCATGAATTTATCACTAAGCCACCCTTTTTGGATACTCACCCAACAGACAACTTGGAGTTCCAATGCCTCAAAGTGAGCATTTTTTTTTTTTAAATTAGATCTAATCCACATCATGTTGGAAAGACGGTCAAGGCTTGATCCACCCCTTTCTATTTGGTTTTTATTTTATTTTATTTTTCTCTTTTCTTTATTTAGGTATTTGACATTGTATGTTTGTGTATCTTGATGCTGCATATCATACACCTTGTGTGTGTCCCTTTGTGCTTATGTTGGTTTGACATAGGAACTTGGATCATGGGGGCTTGGTCACAGGTCTCCTTTGATCTTTGTTATCCTATACCATCCACATTGGTACACTTGGACCCCTCTTGAATGTCTACTTTAGTGTGAGTTTGAAGCAAGTTTCTCCTCTCACTAAAGTGGGGGCTAAATGCAGTGTAGGAAAAAGTAATCCTATTTCACACTTAATTTGAGAATGATTAACATTAAAATGAACCTAAAGTTGTCTTGATTTAGTGTTGTAATGTGTTTTACAAATTCACATTAAGTTTAGGGCCCTTTTGAACTAAATAGACCTAATTTTTCCTTAATTTAGTGTTGTAAAGTGTATTTATTTACACCTTTACACCAAGTTTTGGGCCCTCTTGCATTAATGAACTTTAAATCATCATTAATAGGCCCCTAAGACCCTTTATTATGCATCCTGAGGCTTATTTCAACCGAAATCCCTACATAGTCAATAAATACACTTAGTATTATAACCCTCAGACATTTCCTTAGCCCAAAAAGCTATGGTGGGACCCATATGCCACCTTGGGTGTATGAGTCCCCCCAGATGGTACCTATATGCCACTTTGGGTGTAAGAGTCCCATTTGACCCCTTTTAGGGTTTTGAGTAAAAAATCAGGGTTTTGAACTCAAATTTTATGAATGTCGACATTTGGGATCTAATAAATGGTTAAAAAAATGGAATGCCTATATAATTAAGGTTTCAAGTCATTATTTCACCCAACAAGTTTGAATCAAGCATCTCAAGAGTTCACAAGACATTTTAGAGTATTCAAGAGCATTTCTAAGGCATTCAAGGGTAGATTTTTGGAAGATTATTGCAACAATTCAAGATCCATCATCATGTCAAAGACATAAGGCATCAAGCATGTTGTTGAGCTAGTGTTGTGATGTAGCATACAAGATCAAAGTTAAGCATTGTTCCATATCTAATTCAAGATCAAGATCTACATTATTCATGGTCACTTATGTTAGATTGTGGATTTAAATTTCAAGAAATCATTCAAGGTATCATTGTTCATGTTTCATTGTTTCATCATAAGGTTTAATTACTTAAATGTGGTTTGACCAATGCAAACCCCTATTCCCTAATAATCAACAAGTTTTTTTTCTCTCTCTCTCTACATGTGTGATTGCAGATCTAGGTGCTTTGAGGCTTGAAGATCATTTGAAGACAAAGTTGAAAGATTGAAGAAAGTTGTCAAAGTTGTCACAAGGTTGTCATCTTCACATAAAGTCACCTACAGAGCATAATTCAATGTTTCAAACTCGTAGATCAGAAGGGAGAGGAGCTACATTAGATCACTAGAGGATACCATAGTTTCAGCCAAACCCTAATACTAGGACTAAATCACCACCTTGGGCGTATGAGTCCCAGTATATAACACTTTTTCTAGTTTTTTAGAATATCTAGATTAGTCACTGAGAGATTCCAGTTCTTTCCCAAAAGCCCTAGTTTGGGACTAAATCGCCCAGTCTAGTGTATGAGTCCTAGTGAACTTCAAACAACAAAAGTGTAGTGTTTCATAGCTTGTTTTGACCACATCTTCCTTCCAGGCACCTTTTTTTATCTTGCTATTTAGTTATTTGAATTCAAGTTTTATTTTCTAGGTCATTTAGTTAGATTTGCATAGTACTTTTATGTCTTTCTTTCAAAGCATTTTCTTAGTGGTGAACCCCCTTTTTATCTTTAATCACACCTAAGGAAACCATCCTAACCATCTAACCAATTCCTCAATTAAGCCAATTGGTTTAGGTATCTTGGTTTCCTTTAATGAAACATAAGTGAAATAGGAGGAGGAACCCTGAATTCCCCTTTAGTTCCATCTCCCAAAAGGTGGAACACTATTTCTAAGGTTTCACTGACCTCATTTATGTTTGTGTTGGAAGTGGTATATATACAAGGTTAATTACTTGTGCGATGTAATGGTATGAGATGTGAGATAATTAAGTGTGCGAGATCTAAAGTAGAGTAGTGTGTGAAGAGGTGAAGCATGAAGTATGTTAAGTCAGTTTACATGGCTTAATTGGAACTCTATTTGGCATATTTTAGATATATTGTATCAGTTCAAATCCATGGCAATGAGCCACCCTCTTTTCTATCCTAGTAGTGAGTCATTTCTTCTATTCCCTAGATAGTGATTCCTTGAGATAGTGAGTCCACCTGGCAGTGAGCCACTATGTAATATCTTATGGCCAATTATAATATATTGTGAACTAATCATCATGATGGTTTTTCCCTTTTTGGGTTTTCCACATAAAATCTAGTGTTCTTGTGTTTGTCGATGTGATGCATACTTTCTATGTTCCTTTCTATTACTCCAAGTTCAATGTGATACATTGAATGGATATTTAACTTGAAGTTAATATATTTTAGTGAATACTAATGAAACATAGAAAAATAGGCGGGGTCAAAATGGAATGATGGAAAATTGGATATGATGGACCTATTTTTCTAATTTCATTCAGGAAATGAGATCCAAACAATGAAGTGACTATCAACTGAAAAGGTGAGTCAAATCAAGGTATGAATCTACAATTTTCCCTTTTGTGCAAGGATGGGGATCTTGATTAAACAACACTTTGGGGAGAAAGATTAAAAATAGCAAACAAACTCCAAAATGCAATCTATAAAATGCATCTAAAATATTAAGCTCAATTCTGATGGAGCCATAAGTTTAATGCAGATCTCAGAATGGGAAAATGATGTATACCAATCACCAAAAGTTCTTTTTCAAAGCTTACTGAGGACTCATTCATATTATGGAGAATGGGTCCTAGCTAGGGCTCGACAAAAATGGTTTCTGGGTTCTCTTTTGCTATGTTTGCACTCCTAGATTCGTGAATCTCATGGTTGGACAATCAAAAATAAATTTTGTAGGTCAATTTATATGAAATTGCAAGAATGATGACAACTTTGACAACTTTAACAACTTAAATCAATTTTTCTCTTCAAGAGATCTTCCACCTAATCTGTAAACACAAGTCAAGAGGGAACAATGTTTTGTTGTTGGTGAATGGGGGTTTGCCTTGGTCAAACCCCGTTTTGGTAATTCAACCTTGTAATGAAATGAAATAGCGTGAAGGAATGATGAATGAAAAAATATAATGTCACAACTCACCAAACCCTTGTTTGAACCTTGGAATGTGGATTTGTAACTTGCATGAAATGGCTTCAATGGATGTAGATCTTGATCTTGAAGCTTTATTTGAAATAATGCCTTTGAATGCTTGAATGGATCTTGAACACTACATCAACATATTAGCTCAAATAACATGCATGATGCAAGAAGACTTTGACATGATAATGGATCTTGAATGCTGAAATAATCTTGAATAAATCTTCCCTCGAATGTCTTGAAATGCTCTAGCTTGATCTCATGATGTTACATAAAATTCTTAGGTGAAGCATAGTGAAATGACCTCATATCTATTATGTTTGTGAAAAAAATTTAGACCACCTAGAAGTATTCAATATGTTTGTGGCTCAATTGGAAGCAATTGGTGTCAAAATGGATGAGGAGGAGAAATTATAGATATTTCTTTGTTCTTTCCCTAATTCATGGGATTCTCTTGTTATAGCTATTGTGAGTACTTCTATTATCTTGAATATTGAAGATGTGGTGGGTTCTTTGGTCTATGAAGAGATGAAAAGGAAGGTATCCATTAGTACCGAGGATTCCCTAAATGTTTGTGGAAGAACTAAGGAAAAAAGAAATAAGAATGAGAAGCATGATAAATCCAAATACAAGGGGAGATCAAAATCTCGTAGAAAGTCCAATATTATTTGTTGGAATCCAATAATCTTGGAAACTTCTGTAGGGAGTGCAAAGAAGAAAAGAAGAAGAAGAAGATATTTGATTATGATTTTGAATCTAAGAAGGAAGATGGTGATGCATTCATCACATAGCCACTCATCCAGGTAATGATGCATGGTTAATTGAACTAGGTTCATCTTTTCATATGAGCTATAATAGAGATTAGTTTTCTAAATATGAAGAATTTGGTGGAGGTAAGGAGTACTTGGGTGATGATTCTTGTTTAAATATTGTTGGTCATGGTAAAGTTAGAATCATGTTTATTGATGGTAGAATAAGAAGTACTAATGGTGTGTTGCATATACCTAGATTAGCACAAAATTTGTTATTTGTGAGTAAACTAATAGATGTGGGTGTGCAAGTAGTCTTTTCTAATGTAGGATGTAAGATTGTTAGAGATGCTATGGTGATTGCTAGAGGTGTCAAATATGACACATTGTATAAACTTGATGCATGCCTACTATTGAGTGCAATAGTAATTTTGTGAAAAACAAGACTATGGCTACTTTTGAGTTTGAATGACCAAGTTATGGTCTTCCAAAGTTGGGGTTGAATAATCAAAATAGCCAATGGAGAGGGGCCAATTTTTAAAGTGATTCAATTTTAACAATCCATCTATTAACATGAACACTACATAGAAAAAGAGACTCTACACATAGGTATAGAAAGTGTGATGGTACAATTCTATGGATGAATAGTGCCAAGAAAAAAATTCAACCTCCTCAAAACCACAAACTTGAACAATGTCAAATTTTATATGGAATCAGGGATTCTTGATCCTTTTGGGTATAATGACACATATCTTTTCAAAGATGCCTAAAAAATTATGTGGTCTATGAAATTAAAATCTATAATAAAAAAATGCCTAGATAAAGCTCTACTTCTTGATATTTGATTTGATTGAAATACAAGTCAGATATGAATTTCTTGATCCTTCTAGACATAATGAAACAATTTATTTTTTCCAAGATTAACAAAATGTGGTATACACCTAGAATAAATAAAATCTAAGATTGATAATATTATTCTTATTTTTCTTTTAAAATATTTAGATTCTCTAACTCATCCAAAGATTTAAGAGAATAGAATACTGGGTTTTATTAAAAAATAGTTATAATAATTTGCTTCAAATATCTTAGATGATAGGACAATAAAATGAACTATACAAGACAATTGAGCTCTAATACCATGCTAGATTTTATGACAAACATAAACTTAAACCAAGACCCATTGTTAGTTTTAGATCACATGCACTCTATTAGAGAGATGATTGAGGATCAAAAGAGTAGAATGGAGAGAGTATCTCAAAAAAGAGTCCATTCATGAGACTAAAACATAAGAAACTTTGACAATACTCACATTACTCTATTTGAATAGAACATATAAGAGGTGAGGTGAGGTGTGTGTGTGTGTGTGTGTATTCACCACCAACAGTTCACCGCTAGAAAATTCACCACCAACAATTCACTGCGAAAAAATTCACTACCATGACAAATTCACCTCAAGGAAAATTCATGACTAGCAATTCACTACTACGGAAAATAAATCACAAAATTTTAATGCAATTAATTTTCCAGGGCGGTGAATTATTGGTGGTGAATTTTCCTTGATGTGAATTTTCATGGAGGTGAATTTCCCCACGGTGAATTGTTTTCGGTGAATTTTCCAACGGTGAATTGCTGATGGTGAATTTTCCTAGAGCCATATGTATGTATGTATGTGTGTGTGTGTGTGTGTGTGTGTGTGTGTATCTATAGATCTATACACATACATACATACATACATACATACATACATACATACATACATATTCCTTTTCAAGAGAGGTTGATCATAAGATAAAGGTTGAAGACTAAAGACTATTCACAAAAGTTAATGTAAATGGGAAAGAAAATATTCTTTCTTTGAAGAAAGGAGGAGAAACAATAGAAAATTATAGAATATTCTTGGGGAGAACAAATAGAAGTTATAACACAATCATAATTTATAGAGTATATAAGAGATTTTGGTACCACAAATATAGAAATGGGACAACAAAAGAAAAAATCCCCAAATGATAATGATGACACTAGGAGGAGTGCCTCAACCTAGAAATCATAGACTCAAGAGAAATTGGTGTTAAAATATGAAAATTTCATAGCATCCCAAATTAGTACAATAACTAATTAAAACATGATTATATTTGCAAGTTGTGATGATATTTTTGGAGCTTGGAAAGAAGGTCCAACTAAAAAATCATGGAAAGATTTTCTAAAAAGATACTAGAAACCTATGACAAGTTTATGAGAAGATTGGAGGCAAAGAAAAAATATTTACTTGAAGAAAGAAGGAAAAAAGAGAGAGGGAATGAATAATGAATGTGGTTAATTCCTAAAATGGCTCTAGAGAAGACCTTTTATTGATAGAATAATAGTTTGTTAATTAGAGAAGTCATGGAATTTGGGTTTCAATCATCAAGAAAGGGAATTAGATGTGTTTTAAATTTATCTATTGTGGACATCTTGTGTCAATATTGACTTCAACAAAAGCATGCTTAATTCCACATGTAAGGACAACAGAAGTGAGTCCAAGATGAAGCTAAGGTTAGAATTTGACAACCCAATGAAAGAAAAGGCTTGGATAATATGTCAAGTACAATAAATGTACTAATTGAAATACACACTAAAGTGGATGCAAAACATATAGTAGACATTACAAGATATGTAATTTATGATTTTATGTTGTACCCCGCTTTTATATAATGATGTCAATAGATGATATAATTATACAAAAAGTTAAAAAACAATAAAAACAATCTACATAAATATAAATATTAATTTTTTTTTACCAATGTTGAGTCCTTCCTCTCCCTTTTACATAAAGACAATATTCTTTTATTCATCAAGAGCTTTCCTTTTACAAAAGATAGAGTTCTATGCTTGTGCATTTTATTATGTCTAAGATTAGGTAGTTTTTAAATTATGATGTCGTATTGATTGATTCTAATGCTGATAGGGATTTGAACTGTCGATTTTAGTTTAATCTAATGACTTGTACTCATAAGAGTTATAATTGGTTTTTAATCAATTTGAGCAAGTGATGTTTTTATATTGATCATATGGTCCATACAACTACAAAAGGGTGGTAGAGATTTGTTAGAATTTTTGGTGTGCCATTGGTTGGCGAATGTACAGGCTACCAATGTTATAATGGGTCCCTTTGCTTTTGTTTGCATGGTTCCCAAGTAATGAGCATAGCAAAGAGTGAAATCAACAAAGGCGTGTGGCAGGTCCTCATGACTCCATGAGACTACTGATATGTATTTAGAGAAAGGTTACACCATTGGTTGCACCTTCCATGTGAATATTGTTGTGGGTCCTCTTTCAAGCTTCGTAAGTATAAGTTTAGCAACACTATATGGCAAACTCTCACATCTCCAATGTGTCAGAATCTTGAGGCTCCCACTGATGAACCAACCATCAGATCATCTTCCCATCCAATAGTTCGCACACTCCTTTTGAGTTGTCACTAAAATTGTCAATAGTCTGGTGAGCTATTGATTGGAGGATCCAGTTTTTAGAAAGGTAAGCTTGAGGATTCCTAGATGGTCTTTTCTAGAGCAAGAATATCTAAATATAATTTTTTGCAAGGCAAGTGGCAACCATACAATCTTACACTGAGTTAGATTGTTTGGTGGCTCATTTAGCTCCATTTCTTTCTTCTTGTAAGTGCAAAAGCCAAGTTGCGATAAGCATTTAATGTGCTTTGATAAATTGTAATATTTTGAGTTCCTATGCAGGCATTTTGTAGCATTCGCCATTATGATTTTCTGCTCCTGAAAGAAATAAATGGATATCATCTGGAGATCCTAGCCGCCATGATTTTGAATTTTAAAGGTAGTCCAAAGAACATGTATCCACATTAAAGATGTAATCATGGCATGCAATTATTTCTCCACCTTAGATTAACATGGTGGGCATTCATATGCCCAGTGGATGGATCGATTCTGGTAGGATTTTAACAAACATTTACATTCAAAAATACCTTACATATTCATGACATTACAAATCAGCACCTAAGCAGACCCTAGGTTCATCATCTATTTGATTGATGGAGCCTTTGACCTTCTAATTTGACCATGGTGAACATCTCTTGTTTAGCATTTGGATACTTCTATCAATGCAACATTTACCCACTCTTCTAGTACCTTTTCAGTTAGTTATCTTAATTTTCATAAATATGAACTGCGGTTATTTGGAGAGGAGATATTACTAGGTATATTTATGCTCATGGAGTTTTAAGAGATATGTTATTTTTTAAAGAATTTTTAATTTTAACATTTTTTATATGTTCAAAATACATTATAGTGATTTAGAATTTTAGAATTGTGTCTAATTAAATGATTTAATATGAAAAAATTATGATAAATTTTATCTCTCTTCTTATTATTCATCAGACTAGTCTATGACATATGTTGTGATGTTTACGTTACAAATATGTAAATTATTACTATGCAAGTTCTAAGAAAGATAAGTAATGACTTCATCTAGTGAATGATCTATTATTATTCACTTAGATTAGATTTTGATTCAACAATTTTCTCTCTTTACCTCAACTTAAAAAAACATATAGAGAGTGCTTATTAAGATCATAAAAGAAACATAACTTTTAGTCTTAGAGGTTATTATATGAGCCATGTCCCAAACTCACATGCTTTTCAGTCTTGATATCTATATGAATGCAAGTTTATAGTGAGATTATAAACTTAGATATAATTTTTTTCTCACATGCCTAACCTAGGACACAAAGCATCAACCTAGCTTGATATCTAGAGTTTTATGAGTAGGATACATATCACTTGGTACATTATAATTGCTAATTTCACTAAATTCTAGTTCAACTATTACTTATTGTCACTACAAGGATAATTTCTCAAGCATTGTTGCCTCCATCTCCTCCTATAATGGCACCGCAACAAAAACTATAATATTTATAAACTAGAATAATGAAAGTCCTTTGATGGACCTTGCTGAAAAAAGGAAGCATACATCATAGTTCTAAGACAATTCTCTATTAATATTATATTTATATCTTACTGTGATGGATAAGGAAGAGAATCTAAACATGTGCAATGGATTACAACATACAAATTAAAACAAACATTTATATCAAACAAAACATCCTTCTTGTATTCCTTATAATATCATGTGGTACATATTCATTGATTACTTAATATATATTTATCTCTAATACAATGATCTCTCATATATCTTTATATGTCTTATATACCTTTCACATATCTTATATCTATTTTCCTTTCTATTCTCTTCTTCTTCTCATGTGTTACATATATGTTTATGACTATATATAGGGTTGTGTCCCACTTCATATTCATTTATCAATATGTCTTGTTGGGAGGATAGATCCACACCACTCCCATTAGGTTAAAAAGCTAAAAGGACAACCTAATGCATGCTAAAGGAGAAAATTCAAAAGTATGCTAAATGATGGTAGCATATAGACACATTCCCAAGTAGGAAAAACCAAGATAAAGTCACCATAGGACCAAGACATCACAATGTGGTACCTATAGCTATCCCATGACACCTACAAAAGGGCATACTGTAGATAGGGAGAAATTTGGGGGAAAGCATGAATCAATGATAGTAACCACAAAACTATCTAATTCAAGCCATGAAGACCCTAATATAACAATGAGACATAAATGACACTAGAAATCCACATAATAAATCAATAAACCTCAATTCCTATGCCAAAGTTGAATCAACTCCATTGCTCTTCTCCATTTTTCTTTGTTTGCTCTTAGATTTATAGTATGCAATGTATTTGATAAGCTTGATGTGTAGTAGCAAGATCTCAAGATAATAATAGCGTAACTTCAAAGATTGTGGTTCTTCAAGATGAATGAATGAAAGCAAAATATTGAAGATTGTGGTTAACCTTGAAATGAAATAGATAGGTTGCTTTTATAAAAATTCTAATTCTTGAAAATGAAGGGTGATGATTGAATGATGAGGTATGATGATCAATGGATGAGATTAATTGAGAAGAAAAGAGACAAGGATGGGAAGGATGGACCAAAACTTGATGAATTAGTTGATATTTAGGAATTGTATAAGGATAAATAAATCAAATAATTGTAACAATTATTTAATTTAGGAGAAGGTTAATGAATAATTAAATAATTAAAATATTTATTTAGTTATAGAGGAAAAGTGAGATGCAAAATATTAAATAATTAAAAGTTATTATTTAATAGTGGATGGAGGGAAAGAGAAAATAATTGAATAATAAAACCAATTATTTAATTATAGGAAAAATAAATATAAATAATTAAATAAATAAGATTTATTTAATCATGGAGGGAAAAAGCTAATGAATAATTAAATAATTAAAATAATTATTTAATTATAGAGGAAAGGGAGGGAAAATGAAAATGCATAATTAAATAAATAATAATTTATTTAATTATAGAAGGAAAAAGGATAATTAATGATGTAATTTGAATAAATTGACATTTATTTAAATTAATTAAAAGAGGAATAAAGATAGAATGAATTAATTAAATAATTAAAATTATTTATTTATGTTAGAAAATGTGCAAATTAGTGTAAAAATGTAGTTCATAGGCTCAGGAAATTTTTTTAGTGTCTATATTTTTCCCTCTTTGATACAATACAATTTTAAGCATTGTGTCAAAGAATAATCAAGAAAATTTAGCTCAGGACTTGCCCTAGTGTGCACTAGCATGCCTCAGATAATGTGGGATAGGACGATGCCCCCTCGAGAAATTTGACAATTTTTTGAAAAATTCCAAAAAATTGGCAAGTTTACCAATAGGTCCATTGGATAGGCGCAAATGTGATGGAAGCAAAAAACTAGGCTTAAAGGTCGATTTTAGGATTGATATAGGCATCCAAAGGTGAAAGTTGATGCATCTAGTTATGAGCAGGGGGGCCCTCTTAGGTCAAAAAGGTTATAAATAGGCATATGAGGGTCCAAAATAGGTCATTTGCACCTTTTGAGTTTAGGATTCTAGGAGCTCTAAGGTGAGAGGTTTGAGTAGAAGAAATAGAGCTATGTCTCCTATACCAGTTGCATTGCATCATGGGTACCAAGTGCGATCATTCGGGCATGCAGAGGGCTTGGGTGGGGCAATACGTATCTATTTCTTTCTTTGTGATTTTTTTTTTTTGGGTAGATTTTAGGGTTCAAAGAAAGTAAAATAGATGCGGTGCAATTTCTACATTGCATGTGTTATTGTGTTCTCTGCATGTGTGGTGTTTTGCACCCCATATGTAATGTGCGACACATTTGTAAATTACAACAGATAGGTGTGATAAAAATGTTAGGTTGCTCGCAACTGTTAGGTGCACCGCAAACATGATAGTGCATTGAAATTGTAGGCTAGAATGATGCATGTGCATGGTAGACCGATGCATGTGAAAAGGTGCAACACATTTGAAAAGTGTGATGTATTTGGCAAATTGTGTGACACATTTGATTGATAGGAAAATTTAAACAATTTTTGACAAAAAAAATTGAATATGCAGTAGGTCTAATATGATAATTTAGGTTTCATGATTAACATGATGTGCTTTGCATGAGTGTGGGTGAGACTTTCACCTATTTATATGTGAGAGAGCCAATTGACATCATTCGGGCTATGTGATGATCTTGGTGATGATAAGTGAGATACTTTGCATGCATTAGGACTATATCATGTGACCTTTATGCCCATTGTATGGGCTAATAGGGGTTTGTTGATGGTGCTTGCAGAGAGAGCACTCAGAGACGAGTTCTTGCCACCTGCCGACTAGAGAGGTGAAAGATACTCTAGAGGATGTATGGGAAATATTGCAGCTAACTATTCATGGAGAGTGGGTGATATATGACCCAGATCAGGGCATGACTTCTATTCAAAGGGTGTTTGAGACTGATGACCTAGCTTGGCTAGGGGTTGAGGATTATGAGATTAGATGGGATACCCTAGCTGATAGGTACTATAAAGTGATAGTAGTCATATGTACACTCATTACGGGTGTGGTCATTCTAGACCAATGATACCAAGGATTCCCACTAGGATGGGGTGAGATGTTGATTGGGATGATGGAGGAGGCAACAATGTATGCGTGGGGGCCATGCTTATTGGCTATATGCTATACTTTTAGCTGCATGATGTGGCATATAGGGATGCGTAGTTGATTATCTGTGGGACAAACTTGCTCATGGTATGGGAATGGGAGCATATAGCAGTATTTCAGCCACAAATTGATAGGTACTTGGCACTAAGACTGCCTTATGTGTACATCTATGGAGGGGTGATGACTTAGATATGGGTCAAAGATGTGGGCTATTGGAGGTATGGAATTGATCTTCTTGACAAGTTCAAATGGAGGCCTTATAGAGATTGTGTTGCTTGGGATAATGATTAGGGTCACTTGCCATATTGTCGGCAGACCAGATACTTGGTCAAATGCACAATATTTATGCAAAACATTATTGGAGGCACTTTCCAAAGTAAGTTCTCTAACAGTTCCAAGAGCAACATTTTGTTCTAATGGGGATTGTAGAGTATGAAAGATTGGCATCAAAGGTCCCACAATGGGGCCCGATGGTTGGTGTTTAGGTGGAAGAGTAGGAGATAGTGGGGTGCAACGATTGATGTGGCCAATGCAGGGATGACTCTAGAGTATGATGCTTGGTGGGTTGTATATAGGCCTACACCTTTTATAGATTTAGATCATCTAGCGCCCATGGAGCAGGTTGCCATAGGTCCCAGAGAAAGATTGTGAGGGCATGAATGAGGGAGTGAAGGAGATGGTCGAGGTGGTGGTTGAGATGGTGGAGATGATGGTGGGAGTACTAGTGGAGGGGACAAGGGTAGAGGTGATCACAGGAGAGGGAGACATGATAGAGGTCGGTGAGGTAGAGCAGGACTACCGCCAAGGGTGCCATAGAGGATGTCACCTATTGGCCTCCTACAATGATTTTAATAACTAGGCCTTTAAAACCATGATTCAGAGATTGGAAATCTAACCTAAATAGCTATTTCAACCATCATGAGGGTGCATTTAACTTGTCAACCTAGGGATGTGAACTTGAAATGGGTTAGCACAGTATGTGCACTAGGAACTCAAAGTAGTCATTCCATTCTATAGCTAAGGAACACACTATACTAGAAGTAAATTGCTTGAAAAGGAATGAAACAAATGTTGAACACCAATCAATGACTATGCTAAACTAAAATGCATAACAAAAATAAAAATCTAAGCAACAAACAGGAAACTGCTCTATTTTCTTTGGCTACAGGAACAATCACATAATGAAATTCTAGTGGTTGCAGGTATAGTCTGTGCAAGATTTCTAACTAAGTACTAAACAACAAGTAATACTAAACTAATGCTAAAATAAGAAGACATATTACTCACCAAGTGGCCCCCCTTGGATAAGTATCCTCTAAAAGTAATGAAAACTCTGATGCTTAAACTCAGAACTTTATTTTATTCATTGTGAATCATGAGTACAAAAGAGTAATGTATCTGTATTACTAAAAATTGGAGAGTGCAAGTACAATATAAAACCATGCAACCTCCTAAAGAAGGAGCATTAGATCATTATTTATACTAATAGCTAAATGAGGTAGTCAACTCCACGACTAGGAGGACACCATTTAGGGAAAACAGAGGAAATGGAGTGATGGAGGTTATGCATGCATGGAATCTAGTCAGACATGCAAGTCCAAACACATATTCAACTCAGTAGTAACGCCCATGCATGCTTGATTATTAAAGTCCACTATAAGGCGGTTACATTCAATTGCATGCAAAATCTTTTTTCGCCGGCCTCCTTTGACTTGGAGTAATCCCTTTGCTGGACGTTACAGTGCATGCCCAACTAGCAGTGTCTTCCTTAGCTTAGTATATTAAATTTGCATGGTAAAGTTAGTACGCATAATAACTGCACACCTATAACCACCTTAAGGAACATTCATTGACCACATGTAAAATCAATATAGATAATCCACATATTATGCCAAATGTCATTAAAGCTTGAAAAGATAGGATTAAGTCCAATGTCAATAGTTTGAGGGAAACACTATGAAAATATCGACATTTAACATTAAAGTCCATGACATCTATCAGCAAATAAACTATAGATTCTACCCAAAATTGGACCAAAAACTAGGCTCATCACTCCCCCCAACCTAACATTTTGCTGGTCCTCTAGCAGGGGAAGGGTTATTCTTCTACTTGGTCAAAGCTCTGAAATTTGTAACTGATAGCTGTCCAACATCAGTGGTTGTAGTGCGTGAATCAAGATCCCAATAGAATCCTCCCAATCTATCAAATCTATTCCATCTCTGCTTTTTTATAGCAATGTCAACCTGGTAGAATCGAAAGTTTGGCATGGGCCACATGAGCATGGGTGGCTATAAAGTCAGGGGAAGCCAAGACCTCCCCTGAGTTCTCCCAATTTGAATATACCTATCAATCCTCTTTAGTGCGGCAACATAATTTTGGATGGAATGAGGCTTAGCCTACTTAAGCTCATCAGATGGACTATTCCATCTTTGTGATAGACATCTCATAGTTTCCTCCTTTGCTATGGTCTTTACCTCATACTCACTATAAACTGCCTCAATCCAAGGCATAATCATGTTGCCATAACTAGGTCTAAGAAGCATTATGTGCCATTCTCTGTAAATATCCCTTGGGTTGCTTGATTCAACTCTAACGGGCAGAGGGATATCATACTCCAATCTCTTATAAGCTCCATGTTGTTGTCCCCAACTAATATCATTTTGTACCCAAGACATGAATGCCCTCAATTGGACATCCCCAACATATAATAGAGGGTTCCAATCATGGTCTTGAGTTACAACAAAACTATGCAAATAAAACTCACAACAAATTCTTCATTTCAGGGGAGGCAATTTTATAAGCATTGAAAAATTCCATAGGGGTGTCAATAGAAGGATTCAAACCTGAGGCAATCCTTGATAGCTTAAAAGAGATACTTCTCTTTCAGGAGCAGAGCATAGACCCTTGGAGGGGTCCTACATTCCAAAATATGTGGTGCCAAATCTGCCATATCATCCACCCTTTGCTTTAGGGTGGCAATTTCTGCATCTTTATCTTCTATCTCCTCATCTTTCTTTTGAATTTCCTCCTTCAATTTCTATTTCTCCTTTCTCCATTCTTCCTCCCTTCTTTGTATTTCTCTCCATAAATTCAAAATTTCTGCATTTACTATAAAACTAGGAGGATTTTGAATGCTTACCAGTCTTTTTGTTGATGGTGGCTCCTCATATGACACTATATGCATGAACTCAGGTTGTCCAGTGATCTCTAGTTGTAGGGGTACTATTTCTTCTTTCGCCTCTTGCTGCAGGGATTCTCATTCTTTTTCTTGTTGTGGCTGAAAGAACTCCTACTCTAGTTCTAGCTGTTGCTGTAGGACATCCTGCTACAGGACTTCTTGCTCATGCTACATGAAATATTGATTTCCCTCAAACTCTTCTGCAATGTTAGCAAGATCAGCCAGTGTTATATTTGCTGCTCTCCCAAATATATAGTTTGAGGGAAACATTATGAAAATACCAACATTTAACATTAAAGTCCATGACATCTATCAACAAATAAACTATAGATTCTACCCAAAATTGGACCAAAAACTAGGCTCATCATCACCCATCCAGGAGGAGGTGAGAGTGGAGGACATAGTAGGGGATATTAGTGAGGAGGTAGTGGTAGAAGAGTTTATAGTGGAGGAGATAGAGGATGAGGCTATGGCAGAGGAGGAGGTAGCAAGGGATATTGCTATTGATGAGGAGGGTTTTGAGGATATTCCCATTAGGGAGGTCATCATGGATGTAGTTGGGGAGGATGCTAAGGATGTAGGGAAGGGACCATAGTCTTAGATTCATGCACTATAGGTGCAGGTGAAAATACTATAGGAATAGGTGTCGCTGATGCACTAATTGTAGGGTCACGTGGCACAAATTATAGTAGAGGGAGATACAATAGTCATCTGGGCACATAGGGTTGACCAACAGTGTATTGAGTTTATTACTACAATGAGTGGCTCAACTATAGATGTAGCATAGACCTTTTATAGAGCTAGTAGGGAGGCTCAATACTACAAGGATATACATGAGAGAGTAGTGCCAACAACTAAAAGGGCACCTAGTTTTCAGATCCAAAGCCAGACCAAGATACATTTTTGTAGGGCACAAAGCAACGAGGGTGTATCACAAAGGAGATACCCATATGATAGACTACCCCAACATTCTCATGGAAAGTATTTTGAGCATAGAGAGGACAAGCCACCACCATCAGGATCATCTCGTTTAGGTGATAGGAGTAGGACATGATAGGCTTGCTTTTCATATGTTGGACACATTTTTTATTGAGCCTACGAGCTCCATTTTTTATAGTTATCCTGATATTTTACTGTGACACATTATTTTTTGATATATATACAAGATACATGATTCTGGTGGAAACTATATGATGTGCATGATTCTATATTTATGCTTCCTTATGTGATGGATTTATATGATGTGCATAATCTATATTTATACTTCCTTATGTGATGTGATGTCATGATATGCATTCTATGGTTATATGGATTATGGATACATGATGTATGATTTGATGCTTGTACATGTGTTATGCTATATGGATGGATGCACATGATTCTATTTTATGCTTATGTATGCTATGATGTATGTTATGGTATGTGGATGGATAGATATGATACCATTCTATGCTAGTGTATATGTAGTGTGGTACTATATGTTGATGACATGTTTATGTAATACTTATATGAATAATGATACTATATGATGCAATTCTATGTATGTTTTTATTTTTTTGATGGAATATGGATGACCTAATATGCATATGCTGATCATGGTAGCTATGATGTCCTAACATGATTATATATGCATGATTATTTTGTGTGTCATAGCATGCCATCAAGATGACAATAGGGATGGGTGGATGAAGTGTTAGTGTATAAACAAAATTAGTGAGTAATCAAAAAGAAGAATGAGATGGATGAATTGGGATTAACATCTTGAGATCTTGCTACCGAATGTTAAGCTTTTTGTATTATTGCATGATTATTGAATCACAAAACATTTACTATGGAAATGGACATCAAACACTGAGGTATGACATAGACCAAGGTGTGATAGGTTATCCCTTGTGAAAGAAGATACATGACAGATAAGGAGTGTCAAGGCACAAACAAGTAGCTACAAAACCTTGTCGAAATATGTGAGGAAGTAACCAAAAAGCATGTTAGTCCTAATGCAAGAAAGCATTAGATGACTTTTAACTTGCATAGGATGTTTTTATTATGAAAAATGGAACCCCAATCATACATAAGGAATGTAGTTGCCCCAATCATATTTCCAAGACAAACCACAAATAGAAATTAAAGAGAAAAAGGTCATGATCCATCATCGCTCCTCTCATCACTTGTGGACTTCGTCGAGGAACATAGTAACATGACCAAAGATAAATCAGATAAAAATATAATACATACTAGACCAATAGAGTCAACTGCCATTTAGATCTTCTTGTCAATGATAAGTGCCTATATGATGGGAATCTAGATAATGATAGCATCTGGTTTCAGGAAATGAAGCATGTCACATAAGACCAGGGATTTGGTTTTGACATCGCATCATCCTATATAAGAATAATTATAGAATTGTGTTTGGTTTCAAGAATGATGCACCTTGTATAAGACCTGGGATCTAGTTTCAAGAGTGTGACAATCTATATAAGATAGTTGATAACTAATGGATAAATTTTGGTTTAAAAAATGAGGCAATTCATATAAGACCTGGGATATGGTTTCGACGATGCAACCTTCTGTATAATACTAGTTGATAGCTAGTAAGGATTACTCATGTTGATAGGTACCTTTGATTAGGAAATTGATTTGTTTGGATTAGAGACTAGTTGGATAATTTGTCTATTGTTTCAAGATTTATTAAGCTCACTTCTTTGTTTGATGGTTTTTTGCTTGTACCTAAGCAATGTGTTAACCTTAGCAAGAGACAATTTATTATAAGACATGGATTGTGGTAGGCTTGATTCATTGGACCTTAAGGTACTGACCTAATGCCTTGGGGGCTCATCAATGATGCCCTTTCCTACGTAAAGCACAAAGACAGTGTAGTTTGATTCACCTTGACCATGGATAGATTATCATGGAAAGCAGATCGTGATGGACTAACTATTTGTTATGAAAAAACCAAAAGATTGATCAAATTCCTCAGGGGCTCATTGATGATGGCTGGTGGTACTTGTAAAATCCATGGTCATTTCCATTGAACCATAGATTTTTTGGCTCTCTAGGACTTCTCTAACTCTTCTAGGGTTTTTCACCTAAAAGGAGAGAAGGTAGGGTGAAAAATGCTAACTAGTTCATTCAAATAATGTTATGTGTGATGTTGCCTAGTATAAATGAAGTTAACTAAATGCAGTTGACTGATCTAAATGAATGAAAATGAGTGCAAAAGTGCAAATAAAGCTTTGTTTGAAAACACACTATGATATGAAAACAACTAAGTAAATGAAGAATTTATGCAAAACATAAAGGAAAGGGATGAATCTGAGTGCACCTAGATGAAGTGTGATGAATCTGGAGTGTTTTGGATGCTAGTTGAAATTATTTATTTTTCACAGCAGGACTCATTCACCTAGGGTGGCGAATTAGTCCTCCTTTTGGTGAAAAACTGTCAGGAGCAAGTTTCTGTCTGTTGGGATCTAGAATCTAAAAAATTTCCTAAGGTGGGACTCATTCACCATAGGTGGTGAATCAGTCCTCTCCCAAATTTTTGAAAAATCAGGAGACAACTTTGCAACACCAGATCTGGAAAAGTCTATTTTTCGGGTTGCCAAAGTCAATTCTATAGAAATCGGATAGAAAACCTTCTCCAAGCTTAAAATAGACTTAAGTTGACTTGAAGCACCTAGTTGGCTTGTAAACCAATCTTCAACACCAAAAATCTTGTCAAATTTGCATACCTAGGTCTGTAAACAAACATGCAATAGGCAAAAATGGTTTAAGGTTAGTGAATAGGGGTTTTCCTTGGTCAACCCCCATTTTTGGTAATCAAACCTTTAATAAGATAATGAAATGCAAAGGAATGATAAACTAAGAACATGCAATTGCTATTAACTTACGCAACCCTTGATGATCCAATTCTGAAGTGATGTCAATGGCTGCTTCAAAGTACTTGAATACTTGAGTGAATAGGTGGATAAGTGAACTTGATGAATGGGGGTTAGAATGAGATGAAATCCACTTATTTATACACACTTGTTCCTTAGATACCCATTCATACCTCATCATAGGAAAACATCAAGTGATTTTGAATAAAATATTGAAAGTAAATTTAAAATATTTTGAATTTGGGGCCAAGGGGGACTCATTCACCACCCATGGCGAATGGGTCCCACCTAGGACCTAAAAACAAGTGGACAAATATGTTGTATTTAATGTTGTTTGTTGGGATAATACTAACAAATACACTTTAGTAAGCATACGAGGGCATAAAGGTGCCAAATAAAGCATGGGAAAAAGATAAATAGTGAAGATGTGCTTAGGAAAGTGTGAAAGCTTGTTACAAGACTTTACAACACTTCAAAATAGGACTTGTTGATGAATAAAAATGTGATTTTTAGGTGAATTGAAATTAATAGAGTCTAGAAGAATGTAGAAATGTCTTACAACACTTCACAAGACCTTCACAAGATGTTATTTTTTGAGTTTTAGTACCTAAATAAGCATGTTCAAGCTATGTTACAACATAAAATCAAAGTAAAATAGTTCCAACACCATGAAACAAGACCTAAAAGGCCATGAAAATGACAAGGGGCCATTTTTCTACGACACATTTAGCCCCCACTTTAGTGAGAGGATGAACTTGCTTCAAACTCACACTAAAGTAGCCATGAACATTGAGAGGAGGGTTCAAATGTACTTACATTAGCTAGACGGAATAGCAATGATCAAGAGGGATGATCAATGCCTCAGGATGAAGATCCCATGGAAAACTAAACATAAGAACAAAGGAACACACAAGTGTTGAAATGAATCGGATAAAGCTTCGATCATCAATCCAACTAGTTGTGGATTAGATCTAGACTGATTTTTTGAAAATGATAATTTGTACTCACTCTAGGGCGAAAGAACACATGACTATTCACTGGGTGAGAAGGCCTGAATGTACTCACTCTGGGGCCACAGAACTAGTTGTCCACAGGGTGAGAAAGCCCAAAAGGAAAGATACATACGCTAGTTGGTATGCACTCACAAACAAACATAAAAGAAGCTATAGGGAAAAGTATTGCCGCTAGGTGGGCTTCTCGCTCAACCATGCCAAAGTTATACCTACTGATAAATTTAACAAGGCAACACAAAGAAAAACACTCATGAACAAAAAGACAAAGGTACCACAGTCATGCAAGCTATGTTATGCAAGGTGGGATAAATGTAAAAATGTAAAGTGTAAAAGTGTAAAATGTTTGAATGAGTTTTATTCAGTTCATGCAAGGCCAGTCATTTAGGGAACATTGTTTCTAATGTCTCCAAGAGAGAACCAATCAAAGAATAGTATATTCATAACTTAGGGGATGCAGTGCATTGCATCAGGCCACCAAGAGGAATGTAATATGCTTAGAAAGATCACACTTATGAAGGAAATCGCACCCAATGTCATCCACAAAGTGACAAGTGCATCACGTAAACAACAAGGCTACACTAGGAATGAAGAATGCAAATGAATTAATGGTAATGTATGCCCCCCACTTTAAACTATTTGCCACACATCATTCTATGAGAAATTACTTTAAAGTAGAGAAGAAAAGAAAATGAAGAAAGGAAAGAAGACATGAGAGCTAACTTGGAAAGCCCTATGCCAAGTCATATGTTTTGAAGCTAGGCTATGTCATGTCAAGGAAAAATGAAAAACAAAGAAAGGGAGTTTCCCCCCAAAAAAGAAAGCACACCAAACACATAAGGGATCTATGGATTTGGGGTTAGTATGTTCGTTGCTGCAATGTTTTTATGAAAAGAGCTCAAAATTGTCATCATTCCCCAAAGCACATAGAATTGGAAGAATGACACAAAGAGAGCGAAAGAAAAGAAAAAAATAGAAAGTCCATTTTGGGTCAACATGGAAGAGACATTGCGGTCTTGATACCTTGCATTGTCCCCAAAAGAAAAACACAAGAGAAATGAAAAAGAAAAAGGTGAAAGAAAATTTAAAAGATTTTGGGTCAACATGAAGGAGACATTTCAGTCTCAATGCTTTGCATCATCCCCAAAAGGAGAACAAAAAACAAAAAGAGAAAAAGATAAAGACCTTGTGGGTCAACATGGAAGATACATAGGGCATCTCTATGCTTTGCATCATCCCCAAAAGTAGAACACAATAAAAAAGGAGAAAAAGACAATGTGTGACATATAGATGAAGAGAGATACAAATAAAAGAAGTGTACAAAGAGGGGGAATATCAAACACACGATACGGGGGAGCACAATACACAGATGAAAAGGAGAATTAAAAGAGAAGAGACAAAAAAAGAGCTAGTTAGGCAAATGCAAGTCATCCATCTAATAGGTCATCTGCCTCCCAATCATGTTCAGTGTAATGCGAGGGCAATTGACTGTCCAAAGGAAGAATTGCAAATGTCGAACCATGAGTTGTACCAGGTTCTTCACTTGGGGGAGAGGATGTATCATTTAAGCTCATTGTAGATGAAAATGAAGAATTTAAATCATTATGAACTTCATCTATTTTTTCTATCGATTCGCATCATCATCATCATCAAGATTAATGACAACAGGAGGACAACGGGTGATTTCTAAGGATGGATGGATTAAAAGTGGAGGTTGTTGGATTGGTTCAATTTGTTGTGAAGGTTGCATTGGGACTATCGTGTGGTAGGTTAGGAGGAGGGTGGTCATCTATTACTTCAGTTAAAGGTAAAGGTTGATTTTCTTTATCTTCTTCTATGTGAGATTGACGAGCAAGGAGCCGATGACGATGCCTTCATTCCCTAGCATCACAGTTTTGTTAATTCTGTTTTGGAGTTGTTGAGGTGTTAGAGTGGATTGAGGCATGATAGGTTCTTCCACTTCCAAAGAGGGAAGAATAGAAGAAGCCGAAGAGGATGGATCAACCACTTTCTCTTTGGCTTTATACACTTGTTTAAGGCGAGGAGGCATGATAGTAGTGGTTTCAGGTTCCCTTGGTCATTTGAACGATGGCGGGGAAGTATCAAGGGGTGGTTGTTCAGGAGGTTGTATGGTTTTCTCAATGTCAGATTCAAGTTGAAGCATGGTTTTGTCTATAATAGGAAGTATGGAAGTGGACGGGGACGAGTTAGGAAGAGATAATTCAGCTATCTTTTTGGCTTTAAACTTTTAATAGGTTATGAAAAAGAAGTCCTTTTGAGGTGTGATAGGTTCCATAGGTGTAGGCCAAAAGGATTCTAATGGAAAATTACCTTTGAAAGATAAAGGATTAAATCCACTATGATGGATGGTGACTATATCATTGTCATGTGGAAACATCAAACACTTGTGAAGAACTGATGAGACCACTTTCATTGAGCGAAGCCAAGGGTGGCCTAGTTGCAAACAAAATTGGTCAGATTATGGAATAATTGAAAATGTTACCTCCAACATTTTAGGTCCTATATGTAAGGGTAGCACAACTGATTTGATCATAAGGCATGCAAAACTAGTATGTGTCTTAATCCATGCAGTTGGTTTATTATGTTCATCTTGATATAGCTCATGTAATACTAGAAACTCCTCTGTGATCAGATTCTCGCCACAAGTGAGATCTATTAATATCCCATTACTTGGATTATTATAGATTCTTCCAGCTATGTAAAGAGGACCATTAGCAAGTTTTTGTAGTATGTCTTTAGAAGGAAAAGTGCTCTCAAGAGATTTAGTGCTTTGGCCCTTACAAGGGATAACGTCTATCGTAGCTACTAGCACATCCAAAAGACTTTCCATAGTAATAGGGGGAGGTGCATCATGTTGTTCATTATTTGTATCAATAGTCATTACATCAATGGTTGAAGGTTCACTAGCCTTGACAAATGAGGTAGTATGTTTAGGCATGGGATTAGTGAAAATTTGCAAATTCTAGTTAGGGGGTGGAACAGACTTATTGCCTTGATCATTAACACCTAGATGGTGAGGTTTTTAACTAAATTTTTGAGACGCTTGGAATGTTTAGTGTCATGTCCATTCTAGTGATGAAAATGACAATAAGCATTAGGTTTGAATGTGGGTGGTAAAGGTTGGTTTGAATCAAGTGGTTAGACAAGTTGCAAAGTGAGCAAGCGTTGTTGAATTAAGTGGTTCATTGTATTATGAAGGGTATCTAGTAGGGGAGTAAACTATCTCTTCAGGTCCCCATATGTATAAGGCACCACTACTTTAATAGCTACCACTTGATTTGAAACAGATTGGGTTGGATGCGGTTGAGGTTGAGGAGGCGAATTAAATTGGAAAAAGCCTCTATTTGGTTTGCGGAAGTTTTGTTGGTTATTTTGGTGCTGATTGTTGTGTTTAGGTTTTTCTACTCGGTTAGAAGTGGATTTTGAATCACGACTTGAAACTGAATAATGGTATTCACACAATGTTGTGCATAAATGCATAAATGAAGGGAATTTCATTAGTGTTAATTTATCTTGAAGGTGTGTGCAAGTTTTCTATAAACATCTTTTGCATATGGGAATTAGGAATCTTGACATCAATTTGAGCATACACAAATTGGTATCGTGAGATAAAATCTACTACTTTTTCATTTGTGTTTTGTCTACATCACATAAGGTCAGCCATTGTCTTTTTAGGTGTCATATGAACTTGAAAGTGACTAATGAAAGCATCCACCAGTTCATTGAATGAATGGATGGAATGATTAGGAAAGTTGGTAAACCATTCTAAGGTAGTGTCTTTCATGGTCCTTGAAAATAGTTTGGCTAAAAATTTATCATCAAGGACGAATTCACTACACAAAGCTATATGGGCATTAACATGGTTGACAAGGTCTCCTTTTCCTCCATATTTCTCAAACCGAGGCATTTCTATCCCTTGTGGCATCAGGGTACGTAAAATTTCTAAGGATAAGGGGATACTATAGACATGATATGTAAGTGGAGTGGATTGACCTTGGCTAATGGTGGAGATTTGATGTTGCATAGATGAAATGGTGGTAAGGAGTTGTGTCAGAAGGGGATCGAGGTATGTGGGTTGAGGTGGAAGGGAAAATGGTGGAGTGTAGGTGATATGAGGTGAAGTGAAAGGGATAATATGAGGTGTGAAGGTGGTGGAAGGGACTTGTGATGCCACAAGAGAAGTAGGAATGCTAGTGGAAATTAGGAAAGAAGTAGCCTGATGCATAGTTGTATGGACTTGCAGATTGGTATAAGTTGGGATGGAAGCTATGGTTGAAGGGGGAGGAACTTGAGGTCCTCCTTGGATTACAGGAATGGTTGTAGATTGGGTATTAGAAGAGGAATGTTTATTGTAAATCTCAACAATTATCTTCATCACTTGCAAGCCATCATCCCTTTCAATCAAATGATGAAGATTGTCAATGGCGGGTATGGTAATTTGGGAAATTTTTTCAAGGGACAAGTCTTTTTGTAAATGTACAAATTCTTCATGAATACTAATGACCTTGTCTTGAGGAAGAGAGTTGTTTTGGTTGTCAATAGTCATTGGATGGAAAGGTGAAGGGATGGAAGTGCTATGATCAATGCCTAATGCACCATTTTCCATACTAGGAGTAGGAGCTCTTGAGATCCCAAGGTCCACAAGGAAAGTGCTATTGTGGGAAGCCATGAGTCTAGAACTTCTTCTCACCAAAGTATTATCAACGAAGCACCAAACAATCATGCAAGTACCACTAAGGAGGGGTGAATGAAAATGAAAACTAATCTAAGAGTTGAAAATACAAATAACATAAATGCTACTAACTATAATAGAGATCTAACTATATTAGAAAAAAAAAATGTAGACAAATGCCAAAAAAGTGCTAAAAATGTTGTTTAACAAGTGCAGAGGGACTGATTCGCCCTAGGTGGTGAATGATTCCCAGTATGCAATTTTTTTATATTTTTCAGAAAATTTAAGATGATTTTAATGTCCTACTGAATGCAAACAATGATGTAGAATGAAAATTTTGTATTTTTCCAATGAGATGCAATGCAAAAATGAAAGCTAAATGAAGTTTTCACTAATGTAAGATAAAATGTCCTAAAATGAAAAAACAAAACAATGTACTAATTGAATGTTAATGCCAAGGAAAACTAGGATGCAATATTTAAATGGAATCAAAAATGCAAAGTGGTCAAAATTTGGGTTCACCAAAATGAACCATAGATTTTTGGCTCTCTAGGACTTCTTTAACTCTTTTAGGGCTTTTCACCTAAAAGAAGAGAAGGTAGGGCCAAAAATGCTAACTATTTCATTCAAATAATGTTATGTGTGATATTTTCGAGCCTAAATGAAGTTAACTAAATGCAATTGACTGATTTAAATGAATGAAAATAAATGAAAAAGTGCAATCAAAGCTATGTTTGAAAAAACACTGTGATATGCAAACAACTAAGTAAATGAAGAGTTTATGCAAAACAGAAAGGAAAGGGATGAAGTGTGATGAATCCAGAGTGTTCTGGATGTTGGTTAAAATTACTAATTTTTCATAGTGGGACTCATTCACCCAGGGTGGCGAATTAGTCCTCCTTCTGGTGAAAAACTGTCAAGAGCAAGTTTTTGTCTGTCGGGATCCAAAATTTGACAAAATTCAGATTTTTAGTCCTAAGGTGGGAATCATTCACCATAGGTGGTGAATCAGTCCTCTCCCAAATTTTTGAAAAATCAGGAGACAACTCTACAACACTAGATTTGGAAAAGTCTACTTGTCAGGTTGTGGAAGTCAATTCTACAGAAAATGGATAGAAAACATTCTCCAAGCTTAAAATAGACTTAAGTTGAATTGAAGCACCTAGTTGACTTGTAAACCAATCTTCAACACCAAAAATCTTGTCAAATCTACATACCTAGGTCTACAAACAAACATGCAATAGGGAAAAATGGTTAAGGTTAGTGAATAGGGGTTTGCCTTGGTCAAACCCCGTTTTTTGGTAATCAAACCTTCAATAAGATAATGAAATGCAAAGGAATGATAAACTAACAACATGCAATTGCTATTAACTTGCAAAACCCTTGATGATGCAAGTCTGAAGTGATGTCAATGGTTGCTTCAAAGTACTTGAATAGTGCTTGAAAATATATTGTAAAATGCTTGAATACTTGAGTGAATAGGTGGATAAGTGAACTTGATGAATGGGGGTTGGAATGAGACTAAAATCACTTATTTATACACACTTGTGCCTTAGTTACCTGTTCATACCTCATCATAGGCTGACATCAAGTGATTTTGCATAAAATCTTGAAAGGAAATTTAAAATATTTTAAAAATTTGGGGCTAAGGGGCTCATTCGCCACCCATGGCGAATGGGTCCCACCTAGGACCTAAAAACAAGTGTCAGGAAATATGTTGTATTTAATGTTTTTTGTCAAGATAATACTCAAAAATACACTTTATTAAGCATATGAGGGCATAAAGGGGCCAAATAAAGCATGAGAAAAGGATAAATAGTGAAGATGTGCCTAGAAAAGTGTGAAAGCTTGTTACAAGACTTTACAACACTTCAAAAGAGGACTTGTTGATGAATACAAATGTGATTTTTAGGTGAATTGTAATTAATAGAGTCTAGAAGAATGTAGAAATGTCTTACAACACTTCACAACACCTTCACAAGATGTCATTCTTTGAGTTTTAGTACCTAAATAAGCATGTTCAAGCCATGTTACAACATAAAATCAAAGTAACATAGTTTGAACACCATGAAACAAGACCTAAAAGGCCATGAAAATGACAAGGTGCCATTTTTCTATGGCACATCCATAAGTTTTTCCGCTTGTGCCTTTGAGTTTCCTCCATTTTGTCTATTTAGGGTTCAAAAATTGAATTGAGGGCTTAAACACTTATATCCTACAACCCTTAACCCTTGGCGTACACTTTTTTTAAAAATCATGTTGGCATCTTGCGCCGGCTTAGGATAGACCCTTTATGTTATGAATATATGTCATTGTTTCTTGTTTGCCTAACTACGACCCCTTCTAATATTTTGTCATTCTCTAATTCACGGGGTTCATGGTTTTTCTAACCTATGTTGTGGGGTTCTACAGTTTTGTAACTTCCTAACTTGGCAATATTTTGTTAATGGAAAGTTGTGGGTTTTCCTAACTTTGCATCCTTCAAAATGAGGTTTTGAGGTTCGGGTTTTTACCAATTGGGCGACATGTGGTGGAGATTTGAACGACCACTCATCCAATGGTCAAGGTTTAAAGTTATGGGCAGTGAGCGATATGGCGGTGGATGGCCCAAATCTAGGGATGGAGATCGATGATAATTTTTTAAAGTTCATTGGGGGTCTAATTTCAATCGCCCATCTTGCATATGATAGCTAGAATTAAAATGAAAATTACTAGCTACTCCTGTTCATGGGTAAAGATTTTGCAATAATGGCATATTTGCTTCTCAGCTACCAAGATTGATCTAGGATAATTACAAATCAAATTTTTGCTTCTTCCAAGCAAAATTTATTGCTCAGCGACACCATTTATTCCCTGAAGTGTTGCAGTGGTTATATTCTTTGTTAGGGTGTGATTTTCTTGTTCTGACCGCGAATTTCCTAGGAGAGCCATGCCTGTTTTCAGAATGCCATCATTGTTGGAGTGTGCTCGAGGTGTCAGGGGCATTTATGGCTAGTTGTTGCTTCAGTTTTGGTGGAAATTATTGCTATTTGTAATATGACTAGATTTAATCCTTTTTGTAACTCTCATTGAGTTAGGGTTAGGGTTTGAATTCAAAATATGAGTTACGCCTACACTATAAAGGAAAGTTTTGTTGTTTTTTTTCTATACAGACTTCTACTCTCCAACCTGAGTGGTCTGGTGTAGTGTTTCCCTACTATATTTTGTTTCTATGCTTTCTGTAATTCTTTGCTTTGAGTCAAGTTGAATAGGGTAATTCCTTCGGACATAGATAGGGAATGTAATGAGATATGCTCTATAATAACAACAGATGACCACCATACAACATTTGTATTTTGCTTCATTATATATTCCAATCTATGTGTTCTCCAAATATTGTATACATTATCTTTTGAATCAATATAATCAATGGTTGTGTTGATGCTTCAAACACATTTGTTGTTTGAGTTATGTTTATGTTTTCCTATGATTCAAGGAGTGGTTTAATTGCTTGCATAGAGATAACGAGAGTAATGTAGTGCAGTGTAGATGACTAATAACATGGTTATTTTCCTTTTGTTGGTTTCTTGCTACAAGGTAGTAGGGTTATGAGAAGCTATGGTTGGTCTATTGTAGGAGTTTATTTCATTCCTGACTCTATGTTGATTAGGCACTGGTCAAGGAGATTCACAAAGTATGAAGCTAGGGCATAATCAAAAAATTTAAATTTAAAAACATAATTTCCTACTTTCTTAGTTTAAATTTACTTTCATGTTTCGCTTTCCACACTACCACAAGTCACTGTTAATAGGGAGAGTTGTGTAGATGATTTAGCCCATTGAAGGCCTTCCACCATTGTAGTGTGATGATTTGCATTAATGTATAGGGATACCCATGTTGGTCCTATAGAGCCTAAAGTTTAGAGGAGAGGCTTGCCAATCAGCCATCTCTTATTCGTTGGCCATTGACCTAGGGTCTATGAGTATAAAGAGTAGCTACTCTTTAAGAGATGCTAGACCATTAGTTGGAAACACCAATAGATTGGCGACTCTGCTAGGGATGAACTCAAAATCTTGGTTGTAAACAGTCTTATCAAAGGAGTCATCTGAGCCAATAGATTGGCAATGCTAGGGAGAAAAAGAAGAAGTCTTTGGTTGAGTAACTAAATATATGCTCTGCCTCTTTGTGAACCATGTGTTTTGAGGAAGATAAATATAGGTGCGTGAATCTTTGGGTGAGAAATTGCAAATACACTCTGCCTTATTGAGGAAGATAGAGGTTTACAAAGGGACCTGCATGCTTGAAGAATGAGGCTGATGCAACATTTTTGGTGTGTTCTTGAAGTCTATTGCTCTAGTGGTGGAGAGAACTTAGAAATACATTGATCTTGGAAGGAGCTCTCTACTACTTGAAGATCTTTTCCTCTTTCAAAGAGGTCGCAACTTTGCAAAATATTCCATATCATCAAAAGAGTTGGTTGCAGTAGTTCTCAAGTATTTTTTGTAATATTTTGTATGTAGGTATACAAGTTTTGGTAAATATTGTCCCTTATTCAGTGCTTTAATGCACTAGTTCAAAAGGGAAAAGAGAAGTTGGATATTTTGTAGCTAGTTGTAGAAGGTTAAGACTTAAAATGTATCATCAAATGGATTCCCCCTCTACTAGCTATTCAACCATGATGGAACCACAGTAATATCCTCGAAGAAAACCTTTTTCTTTGGAGATATATAACCCTATGGATTGTAGTAAAATCCATGGTTATCCACACTCTATTCTATGGGAAATAAAGACATATTTTCCTAATTTTAGAGGTAGTTTAGAATAATTAACATCAATACATTAGTAGGATTTTGCTGAATTATTGATAGACAATCAAATAGAAGAAAAGGATGTAGTCATGAAGCTATTTTTAAGAACTTTTGAAGATGATGCTAAGGATTGGTTTTGTAATTTTCCTTTGCATTCTATTTGTTCATGGCATGATTTTATAAAAATATTCATTGATTAGTTTGGTGAGGTGAATAGCAGTCATCTGTCTTATGGTAGTTCTTTGCACATTCAGGAAAATGAAGAATATGAGTCTGAGGTTAAAACCTTCTCACCTCTAGATGCATTATGGAAAATAGAAAGACGTGAGGATAAATATCCATCTAATTTTCTTGAAAAGTTCATGGAATGTTGGTTTGCTATACCAGAATCAGAAAGGCCAGATGAATCAACATGTGTTGATTTATTTAATGAAAGACTTGAGTTGAGTATGAGTACAATGCCACAACAATGGAAGCCTTCAGGAGTTGGAGACATTGATGGTTGGATTTAAATGATTGAAAAGTTGATAGAGAGGCATGATGATCACTTCCTATCTAGACTATGTGATGTTACTTAGTCTAGGTATCTCATTGGTATAGAAAAGAACAATGATGCATCTTGCAGTGGTGAAGATTCTGCTTTTGAGCAGCTCACAGAAGAATTTCGTGCAGATGTACCTCTTATTGAAGATGAAACAATAGAGAGAGAGAGCTTTCTCTCTATATCGGATGAGTGTGATAGTTTGTGTGGTGACTTTCAACTGGAAGAGAGCAACAATGATGAGTCTAATGGTGATTTCTAGTTTGATAGTATGGGATATGATTTAGCTAGTTTGTGTAGCAGTAAGGAAGAAGAAGATAGGTCTACTATGGGAAATGAACAAGAGGTTGTTTCCTTGTCATATTTATCACCTTCTTTTATCCTTGGTTTTGGTTTTGAAGTTGCCACTGAGTTTGTGCATGAGGATAGCATAGATGTAGTTATAGGTGAAAATGAAAATCAAGAAGTAAATGTTACTACAACTAATGATGTTATTTATGATGAGTCTACATTTGAGGAGTATGATTGTATGGATTATATGAAGATTTTTTTTAGGGATTGCAGCTCATAGTCTTTGTCATGAGTAGTGGGCTTTGAGTTTGTCATGGTAGAATGATGTTGCCAATGTAATTTCTATTAATGTGTTTCATGGTTCTATTTTTTGTGACACATTTGCCTTAGCAGATTGTGAAAGGGTTGAAAAAGAGAGGCAATCTGAAAAGTATATCTCTTCACATAAAGTGCCTCATGATTTGAATGGATGTGTTGATGAGGTATGCATTAACATTGAAGACTCCAAGCATGTTGCTTGCAGTTCTGATGAGCAACAACAAGGTAATATCCTAGATGCTCATGTCCCTTATGTACCTAAGCTTCAAAGTTTTTAGTTTGACTTGTCTGAGGATGAGTTTCCCTCTCCTTGTCAGCATGATAGGATGGCACATTTTTTTGTTCCATGTAAGTTTGAGGCTTTTCCTTTTGGCCTTGATTCATGTGAAGTGATTAGTAGGTGTGAAGAGATAAAGGTTTTTTATGGTGCTGATCAGTGTTCTCAGTTTTTATCACCGAATAAAAAATAAAAAATGAAATGGGTGGCAATGAGGTGGCCTATATGATGTGGTTACCATGTAACAACAAAGCAAAATATGCAGCAATTTCTCACTTGTTCAAGGGTAATCACATATTAGTTTTTGTAGGAAAGAGGCTACTTGTGTTGCTATGGTGTGACAAAAACAATTATTGGTTGAAGGAGATCAACTCCTTTAATAGGCTAGTGTTTGATAGGGGTAAATGTTAATTTCCCTTTTTCATTTGGTGGCTTGGGGCTATCAAATGAGGTGTTCTATATTGGGTTGACTCTGTTGCCCAATGGTTGGCTTTGTTTTCTCCTCCAAAGATCTGAATTCTCTCTCTACTTTGTCAAGCAAATGTCCCCAACTAGAGCCACTGGTGGTACTTATTAAATCCATGGCTATTTCCATAAATTTTTCCCCTTGTGCCTATAAGTTTCCTCCATTTTTTTTGTTTAGGGTTCAAAAATTGCATGTATGGCTTAAACCCTTATATCCTAAAACCCTAAACCCTTGGCATGCAATTTTGCTTTAAAATAATTTTGGTATCTTGCACCGACTTAGGCTTGACCCTTTAAGTTATGACTTTATGTCATTATTTCTCATTTGCCTAGTCGTTGCCCCATCTAATATTTTTTTATTTTCTCTAAGTCGCGGGTTTCATGGTTTTTCTAACCTATGTCATGGGGTTCTGAAGTTTCGTAACTTCCCAACGTGGCAATATTTTTGTTAATGACTGTTGGAAAATGTGCCTCAACTTCTTGGCTTGGACCTCTCTTAAAGGCTTGATGTTTTTTCCTTTGTTGGTCTTTGTTGTCAGACTATCATTGGAATCTAGAATCTTGAAACCTAAGTCACGGGGTTCTCAAAGATCATAACTTGGTGACTTTGAGCTGGGCTTGGGATTGCTAGAATTCCAAAATTTGGAACATATGTCATGGTATTCATGAGTTCCATAACCTCCCAACATGGAAATCTCCTTATTGTCGCAGGTTTTGGGATTTTCCAAAACTCCGACTGAAGGTTTTGCAGTTCAGGTTTCTCCTGACTTGGTGATCCCTTGTGTTGTCAGTGTTACATGGTTTGTCAGTGTGACTTTGAGGAAACTCTCTTTGAAAAAGGTTGTCATGTCGATGACCTCTGGTGGGACTTGACTGGTGATGCATATATGTGGATGGCGATTATTGATTGGATGATTATGCAATTCACATCCTTGTTGTGAATTGTGTGGCTATCATTAGTGTGAAAGTAGATAGCTTGCCTGGTAACCGAAATTGGAACAACTACTCCAACGAAAAATTAAATGAAGATTTGATCTTCATGATGGTAGCATAGTTTGCAAAGGTGATCAAGATCAAATCAAATCAAATGTATAGCTAGATGCATTGAATGTAAATTCAAATTCTTTGTATCAAAATTAAATGGTGTGCAGCTCGATGAAGTGGGTAGTTATATTTTTTCACATTGTATGCTTTTACGAGCATTGGATAGTGTGAGGTGAATGGTAGTTTGAGAGTGAGGTTGACCAAGGGATTGTATTGTTGCTATGAGTTAACATCTGAGAGTGAAGTCTATAACTCTATATGTAATCTATTTACTATAATACAAAGTGACTTTACTTGGTGTGTGGGTTTTTCTCCCGTAAGGGTTTTCCCATGTAAATTTGGTGTTATCTATGTGTGTGTTTTTTGTCTGTCCTTTTGTTCTATGAATGTGCATCTCAAATGAATGCAACTTGTCAAATAAATGTTTTTTCTACACTTCTTTCCTGAGGGTTTTTCATTAGGAAGATATTTCCACACCTCTTCTTTCCTTACAAGTGGTATCAGAGGTTGGCCAGTTGTGTTATCCTTGTGACTAGGGTTGGTTTTTTGTGCTAATCCCGTTTAGTGGGAGTCTTGCAAAAGAAGAATTGATTGTATTTTTTATAGTTTCAGATGGAAAGTACATCAGGTAGAGTTTAAATTCAAAAGTTCAATGGTGACAATTCTGAGTTGTGGAAACTCAAAATGGAAGACTTGTTGGTGGATAGAGACCTCTGGACTGTTGTGTCTAGAATTATGCCACAAAGTATGAAGCAAGAAGATTGGGACCTCATAGATAGAAAAGTTAGAGGGTTGATAAGACTTTGTTTGGTTGATTTTTTACTCTTGAACATACATGAGGAGAAGACTACATCTTCATTAAGGAAGAAACTTTGTGACATTTATCAATAAAGTCTCTGGTGAATAAGTTATTCTTGAGGAAGAAGTTGTACTCCTTGAAGATGGAAGAAGGTGCATCTATAGCAGACCATCTAAATTCATTTAATATGATTGTTGCTCAGTTGGAATCTGTGGGTGTGAAGATAAAGGAGGAGGATCATTGTATGCTTTTTTTATGTTCCTTACCCAACACTTGGGATCATCTGGTAATGGTTATTGGGAGTACAACAACTAATTTCAAGATGGAAGATGTGCTTGCTTCATTGCTGTTAGAAGAAATGTAGAGGAAGTCTTCTGAAATGGCCAAGGAGGCTCTTGTTTTCTAAGGTAGATCAAAGGAGAGGAAAGAAGAAATAAAAGAAGTCTAAATCCAAATCTGAGATGAGATCAAAGTCTCCTAGTAAGAAGTCCAAGCTTAAATGTTGGAACTATGGGCAGACTGGTCATATCCGAAAGGATTCTAAGGAGAAAAAGAAGAAGAAGAATAACTCTTCGAACAATGACTCTTCTTAGAGTGATGCAAATGCTTTCATTGTAGCCTTGGTGACTCAGTCATTAGATGATGAATGGATAATTGACTCAGGTGCATCTTTCACATGTCATCTCTCAGAGATTGGTTCACTAAGTATGAAAAGTATGCTAGTGGAAAGGTGTACCTAGAAAGTGATTCAACTTTGGAAATTGTTGGCCATGGAAGCATCATAATCCAATTCCCTGACTGAAGAATCAAACGGATTGATGGCGTACTGCACATACTAGGTTTGGCTCATAACTTGCTCTCTATCAATAAGTTGAATGATGTTGGTGTGCAAGTTTCTTTCTCAAGTGGAGGCTGTAAGATGACTACAAGCTCAATGGTGTTGGCTAAGGGTGCACATATAGGCACTTTGTACAAGATGGATGCACTTCCTATTTAATGTAACAATGTCTTTGTAAAGTCAAGAAAAGTTGCTTGTGTAGAGTAGGAGAATGAATCTCCTTTAGGTGAAAATTCCTTGGAAGTGAAACTCCTAGCAGAGAAGACCATGTTGTGGCATCATAGAGTGGGTCACATAGGAGAGAAAGGCTTAAAACCCTTGAAAAATAAAAATCTGGTCGAAGGGCTTGTTGATTGTAACCTTGAGTTTGATTTTTGCGAACATTGTATTTATGGAAAGCAACATTGTGTTTCATCTTATTCGAGTCCTCATAAATCTTCTAGCATACTGGATTATGTTCATTCTAATGTATTTGGTCCAGTGAATGTTCCTTTGTTATCGACGTCTAGATATTATGTTTCTTTTATTAACGATTATTCTAGAAGGGCATTTGTGTACTTTATAAAGAGTAAATCAAAAGTGTTCAGTTGGTTTAAAGATTTTAAAAACTTGGTGGGAAATTAGAATGGAAGAAAAATTAAATTCTTGTAGATGGATAACGGCGGTGAGTTTTATTCTACAATTTTTGAAAGGTATTGCAAAGACCATGGGATTAAAAGGCATAAAACTATGCCTTATACTTCACAATAGAATGGAGTTGTTGAAAGGTTAAACAAGACACTAATGGAAAGAGCGAGAAGTATGTTGAGCAGTGCTGGTTTGGAGAAAAATTTTTGGGCTAAGGTTGTGGCTACAACATGTTACTTGATTAATTGTTCACCTAGTTCGGCCCTTGTTGAAAAAAACCCTTTGGAAATGTGGTCTGGTAAGAAGCCCTCTCTAAGACATATTCGTGTGTTTGGATGTGAGGCATATGCATATGTGTTGAATGAGAAGAGATCAAAGTTGGAGAACAAGGTTGTCAAATGTATCTTTATTGGCGATGGCACTGGTGTGAAAGGACACAAGCTTTGGAATCTTGTTACTAAGAAGATTTTGTACAAAAGAAGTGTAATATTTCATGAGCTAAATCCTTCAGTAGCTAACTTGCAGTTAGAGGCAAAAGAAAGAGAAAAGAAGAATGATGTAGTTGAAATTCCTCAAACTCTAGATAAAGAGGAACTACAAAGTGTACTTAAAAATAAGGAGAGTTCTAGTAGCTGTGAGAGTTCTGAAGAAGACAAACCATAACCACAACCTTAGCCTATGAGGAGGTCTACATGTGAAAAGCGTCAACCTAATAGGTATGGCTTTTGCATGTTGGATTCAAACCATGCCTATGCTTTGATTACTAGCATTGGTGAACCTAGTTCTATGAAAGAGGCAATTAATATATCTAATTCAAATTCTTGGTTGGAAGCCATGAATGAGGAAATGGCATCTTTGAAAAGGAACAAAGCCTGGGATTTGGTACCTTTGTCTAAAGGGTGAAATCTTGTTGGTTGCAAATGGATATTTAAGAAGAAGACTAGTCTAGATGGTAGTGTTGAAAATTACAAAGCTCGGTTGGTCACGAAAGGCTATTCCCAAGTGGAGGGAATTGATTATTGAGAAATATTTTCTCCTATAGCTAAGCTGACATCTATCAAATTTTTCTTGTCACTTGCAGTAGCTATGACTTAGAAATCGAATAGATGGATGTGAAGACAACGTTTCTTCATGGAGATCTGGAAGAAGAAATCTATATGTCCTAGCTTGAGCACTTCATTGAAAATGGTAAGGAAAGCCTAGTTTGCAAGTTGAAGAAATCTCAGTATGGTTTGAAGCAATCGCCTAGAATGTGGTACCAAAAGTTTGACACATTTGTGTTGTCATTGGGATTTGTAAGATCAAAATATGATCATTGTGTGTATTACAAAACTAAAAATGATCGAGTTATTATTATTTCCCTATATGTTGATGACATGTTGTTCATAGGAAATAGTAAGACTATGATTTCTAACCTAAAATCTCAATTGTTTTCAAAGTTTAAAATAAAAGATCTAGGTACAACAAGGTATATTTTGAGGATGGAAATAAAAAGGGATAGAGGAAGTAGAAAGCTTTGGCTCAGCCAGAATAATTATATCAACACTCTCCTGGAGAGATTTGGGATGACTGATTGCAAGCAACTAGTTGTTTTAGTGTTATAGGGAATGAAGCCATCTGCTGAACACTATCTAAAGTATCCTACTGAGATAGAGGACATGACTAGGGTGTCGTATGAAAGTGTTGTTGGTAGTTTAATGTATGCAATGGTCTATAAAAGGCCAGACATTTCCCAAGCAGTGGGAGTTCTTAGTCGGTTTATGGCTAATCTAGGAAGGTTGCATTAACATTTCACAAAGATCTCTTAGCATTCGTGGGTATGTGGATTCTGATTGGGAAGGGGACATTGACAACAAAAGATCCACTAGTGGATACATATTCATGTTATTTGGTGGTGTAGCCAGTTGGATGAGCAAGAGGTAGGTTATAGTCGATTTATCTACTACTAAGGCAGAGTATATGGCAGCAACACATGCCTGTAAAGAAATTTTTTGGCTTAGACATTTGTGTTTAGATATTGAGTTTAATTTAGGAAAGATTACTATTTGTTGTGAGAGTAGAAGTGTTATTTATTTGGCAAAGAATCCCACTTTCTATGAAAGGATGAAGAACATTGATGTATAGTATCATTTTGTTCATGATATGGTGGATGATGGAAAGGTTAATTTGGAAAAGGTGGATACTCTGGAGAATGTTGATGATGCATTGACAAAGTCTGTGAGCACAAACAAGTATAGGTGGTGTGCCAGTTCAATGGGCCTTGGGGTCTATGACCTCTAATTACTTTGAGTTTAGAGGAAGCCAGTAAGTCTTCATCAAGTGGGAGCTTGTTGGAAAATGTGCCTCAACTTGCTAGCTTGGACCTCTCTTAAAGACTTGACATTTTTCCCTTTGTTGGCCTTGGTTGTCAAACTATCCCTGAAATCTAGAATCTCGGAACCTAAGTGACGGGATTCTAAAAGATCATAACTTGGAAACTTTGATCTTGGCTTGGGATTGTTGTAATTCGAAACTTTGGAACATATGTCATGGGGTTCATGAGTTCCATAAACTCCCGACATGGCGATTTCCTAGTTGTGATGGTTTTAGGCTTTTCCAAAACTCTGACTAAAGGTTCTAAAGTTCAAGTTTCTCCTGACTTGGTGATCCCTTGTGTTGTTAGTGTGACATGGTGGTGTCAATGTGAGTTTGAGGAAACTCTCTTCAACAAAGTTTTTCATGTCGATGACCTATGGTGGGACTCGACTGGTGACAAATATATGCAGATGGAAATTACCAATTGGATGATCATCCAATTCACATCCTTGTTGTGAATTGTGTGGCTTTCATTAGTGTGAACGTGGATAGCTTTCTTGGTAACCAACATTGGAACAAATACTCCAGCAAAAAATTAGATGAATATTTGATCTTCATGATGGCGGCATGGTTTGCAAAGGTGACCAAGATCAAATTGGATTGGATATACAACTAGATGCATTGAATGTAAATTCAAATTCTTTGTATTGAAATTAAATGGTGTGTGGCTCGATGAAGTGGGAAGTTGAATGGTTTTACGTTATATGCTTTTACGAGCATTGGACAGTGTGAGGAAAATGGTAATCTGAGAGTGAGGTTAACCAAGGGATTGTATTGTTGTTGTGAGTTAACATTTGAGAGTGAAGTATGTAACTCTGTATATAATCTATTTACTAAAATACAAAGTGACTTTACTTGGTGTGTGGGTTTTTCTCTCGTAAGGGTTTCCCATGTAAATATGGTGTTATCTTTGTGTGTGTTTTTTGTGTGTCCTTTTTTTCTATGAATGTGCATCTCAAATGAATGTAACTTGTTAAATAAATTTTTTTTCTGCACTTCTTTCCTAAGGATTTTTGCATTAGGAAGGCGTTTTTGCACCTATGATTTCCGTACAATGACAAGTCGTAGGTTTTGCAAACTTTTCAGCCTTCGACATGAGGTTCTATGGTTCATATTTTTGGTGACTTAGCGATCTCCTTGTTATTGGAAGTTGTTGGTCATCCAAGTTATGACTTATGTCTTGGAAGGTGTGTGTTCACTGAGACCTTTAGCTTGTCTTTTTGTTCTCCGCCCCATTTCAAATGTTTGATCTTTTCCTAAGTAGCCAACTTAAAATGTTTTTTGTCCCCCTTAAGGTCTTATGTCCTAGGGTGGCCACCTTTTATGTCATGATTTAAATGCATGTGTGTATTAACTTTTTACATGTGTAGGTGGGCCCTTGGTTGGCATATTGTTGGTTCTCAAAACTTAGCAACCTCTAACATAAGGTTCTAAGGCTTGGGTTTTTATCGACAGAGAGATGTACGGTGGATATTTGAATGACTATTCATCCAATGGTCAAGGTTTAAAGTTATGGGCAGTGAGCGATATGGCAATGGATGGCCCAAATCTAGGGATGGAGATCGATGGTACTATTTTTAAGTTCATTGGGGATCTAATTTTGATCGTCCATCTCACATCTGATAGATAGAATTAAAATGCTAATGGCTAGTTGCTCCTATTCACTGGTAAAGATTTTACAGTAATGGTGTATCTGCTTCTCAGCTACCAGGATCACTCTAGGACGATTACAGATCAAATTTTTCCTTCTCCCAAGTAGAATTTATTCCCTGAAGTGTTGCAGTGGTTATATTCTTTGTTAGGGTGTTATTTTCTTGTTATGAGCACAAATTTCCTAGGAGTTCCATACCTGTTTTCAGAATGCCATGATTGTTGGAGTGTGCTCTAGGTGTCAGGGGCCCTTATGGCCAATTGTTGCTTTAGTTTTGGGGGGAATTCTTGTTGTTTGTAATATGATCAGATTTAATCCTTTCTATAACTCTAATTGAGTTAGGGTTAGGGTTTGAATTCAAAATATGAGTTATGCTTGCACTATAAGGGCAAGTTTTGTTGTTTTTGTTCTATTCAGAATTCTACTCTCCAACTTGGGTGGTCTGGTGTAGTGTTTCCCTACTAGATTTTATTTCTATGCTTTATGTAATTCTTTACTTTGATTCAAGTTGAACAGGGTAAGTTCTTTGAACATAGATAGGGAATGTAATGAGATATGCTCTATAATAACAATAGATGACCACCATACAACATTTTTATTCTACTTCATTATATATGTCAATCTGTATGTTCTCCAAATATTGTATGCGTCATCTTTTGAATCAATATAATCAAGGGTTGTTTTGATGCTTCAAACACATTTGTTGTTTGAGTTATGTTTATGTTTGCCTATCATTCAAGGAGTGGTGTAATTGCTTGCATAGAGATAATGAGGGTAATGTAGTGCAGTGTGGATGACTAAGTAACATGTTGATTATCTTTTTTTTGGTTACCTACTGCAAGGTAGTAGGGTTATGAGAAGCCATGGTTGGTCTGTTGTAGGAGTTTATTTCATTCCTAACTCCGTGTGGATTAGGCACTGGTCAAGGAGATTCACAAAGTATGAAGCTAGGGAAGAATCAAAAACTTTAAATTTAAAATAATTTCCTACTTTCTTAGTTTAGATTTTCTTTCATGTTTCCCTTTCCACACTACCACAAGTCATTGCTAATAGGGAGAGCTATGTAGATGATTTAGCCCATTGAAGGCCTTCCACCATTGTAGTGCGATGATCTGCATTAATGTATAGGGATACCTACCTTGGTCCTGCAAAGCCTAAAGTGTAGAGGAGAGGCTTGCCAATCAGTCATCTCTTGTTCATTGGCCACTGACCTAGGGTCTCTATGTATAATGAGTAGCTACCGTTTAGGAGATGCTAGACCATCGGCTGGAAACACCAACAATGGCCTTGGCTATGTCAAGTCGTAGAGGCAACGTAGTTCAAAAACTTGGACTAACACTGACAAAAACTCAATGATCAACACTATTTTTGAAGTTTTTGGTGTTATGTGATTTTTTGGATTTTCTAATGTTTTGATTTTTTTAATTTTCTAATGTTTTTATTTTTTGGGGTTTTCAAGGAATATTTAGATGTTTTGAATGCTAATACTACATCTAGGATCCCTTGTGAACCTAATTCAAGGATTTGTCCCTAGTCAAGTATAGGACCAACTTATTATAAGGGAAAATGGATAGTAAAATTTTATTATGAATCAATGTGGGAAATGAAATATGTTAAACATCAACATTTTCATGCCATAAGAGAGGTGAATAAGCTTTATTATGGCTTGGAATTTTTTTATTATGAAATGGGATATGTGGGAGGAATAATGGATGGAAGTGGAAAATTAGATAGAATGATAGTAGACAATGGAGCAAAGAATGACTACACATGACACCTATTTTCTAGGTTTTCACCATGGTACTTATCCATAGTGCCATTGAAGTATTTTTCACTATTGGATGAATTATTTCTGTTTACTATTTTTGATTTTTTCTATTTTTTTTAGTGTCACCAAGATGCCTGTTTTCCAGGTTTTCATTAGGGTGATGATTTTTTTTATTTTTTTATGATAGGATTCTCTAAAGACTAGGTGCAATACTTGTGAAGGTGCATGCTATTGATGGGATCTGGTAGTGTTTTTCCTTTAGATGTAGCAAGATGATAAGCACCATATCCATATGCTATAGTTATGATATAAGGACCCAACTAGTTAGGATTGAAATTTTTGGGCTTATTTGCATCCATATAATTCTTTGGATTCTCTTTTAAGACCAAGTCACCAATGTCAAAGTGTCTTACTCAAAATCTCTTGTTCTAGCTACAAAAAAGATGATTTTAATAAGCATATAAATGAACCAATGTGTTTTCCATCTCTCTTCTAGTAGCTCTAGCTCATGCAAATGAGATACATGGTACTCTTCATTATCAATTAACTACTACATAGATACTCTCAAGTATGGTAATTCAAGCTCAATAGGAAGAATGGCATTGGATCCAAACACAAGGGAATATGGAGTGGCTCTAGTGGGAGTACGAATGCTAATTCAATAGGCCCACAAGGAAAGATTAAGTTGGATGTGACAATCATGACCAGTGTCATTGATAGTCTAATTTAAAATTTTAAGGATGTGAAACAATAAAAAATGGATTCGCTTTTGTATAGCTTAGAACATAGAGAAAACCCACTTCACAATGATCTCATTGAAGAGAAACCATAAAGATCTCAATATAAAGTGTGCAAAGGGGAAATAGATCTTGAAATAGAGTTGTCCTAAGGTTTGATTGTAAACTAATGAGGGGTTCACCACCAAGCTAGGGCTTTGAAAGAGAAATGAAATGAAAAACCTAATAGTTAAACCTAGTGCAATCCAATCTTTCACTAAATGACCTAAAAATGCATTTAAATCAAACAAAAAGATGTAAGAAGAAATGTGTGCACCTAAAAATATGAAGAAGACTGAATGAAGGCCTAAAATGCTGAAAATCCTAAAATTTTGGTACACTGGGACTCATATGCTAGTCTGGTCATATTAGCCCCAGATCAGGGTTTCTGGATAGGAATTGGTTTATGGAAAAAGGGTACCTGAAACTGCAAAGATCCAAAAAAATGCCTGTAGTGGGACTCATACACCACTTCTGGCGTATCAGTCCCATTCCACTTTTTTGGGAATTCAAAGTTTAGATATATGCTCCAATCTCCACTCTTTCCATCCAAATTGATTTTTTGTGTCCAAATATGTAAAAATACCTACAAAACAGAATATAGACTTTATTTTATTATGGGGGGTTTGCCTCAGTCAAACCCCTAGTTTTGTGGTTAAACCTTGATAGAAACAATGAAACTTGAATTTGAATGTGAACATAAACCCTAACCTTAAGTGTGTCTAAGACTAGGAAATCTGAAATGCAATGAAACCCTATTCTAATGTGCTAGAATGAGATGCATGAATGAAACATGAATATGAATAACTCACTTTGAGAGATCTCTAATCACCCAAATGATCCCTAATGATTCTTTTACCTTCCTTAGGCTAAAAGTAGAGTGAAAATGGAGGATGGAATCACTTAGGAGACAAGTCATTAGGCTTGGATTGATGGCTACTTGCATCTCCCCAACCTAGAATCCATCATGATTCACCATAGACAACCATGATAAACCCTTGACAATGCTAGATCTTGAGTGAAAGTGAGCTTGAAGACCTACAAAAACACTCTAATGCTACTCCAAGAATTCAAATTTACTTGCATTTGAAACTTGAATGCTCTTATTAAAGAATGCTTGAAGACTCTTGAATGCTTGGATATTGAAATTGCTCTTGAAATGCTTACTTAGAATCTTGCTTATATAAAAATTTACATCTAATTTATTATTATTTAGATCTCAAAAGCTGACATCAACCAAAAATTTGATTTAAAAAGTTGATTTTACCACTCAAACTCTAAAAAATACCCAAATGGGACTTATACACCACATTTGGCGTATAGGTCCTACCTAGGGGGACTCATACGCCAAAGGTGGTGTATGAGTCCCACCCTAGATTTTTGGGGTTGGTTAATATTTTAAGTGTTTTTGATGATTTTTTCAGGTTTTTAGTTGCAACAAGCCTTGAGATCTGAAATAATGGGTCTTAGGGGCCTATTAATGGTGAATTAAAGGGTATTTAATGCAAGGGTACCAAAATAGGTCCAAATTAGGAAAGGGATTGTACTATCCCCAAGAAGGGAGTACAATTTCTGTTTCAACATTTAGCCCCCACTCAAGCCCCATATGACTCTACGTGCATATGCAAGCTAAAGTAATATGATCAGTACACTTTATTTCATAAAAGGATACTCATATGGATTTATTCATAACATGGGAGAATGAAGCCCCTACTATATCTATCTGCAAAACCATAATGTTAGGAACCAAATCCTTCAACACAAATTTTTTAGTTGTCCAAAATTCCTCCTATCTAACTTCTTCTAGAAATCAAATTCGAGGGTAGATGTATGCCCCCCTTGATTCCACTTTCTTTTCAGAGGTGGAATCAAGGTAGCAGTCTAACCACATCAAATAAGGTAAGTCCTATCATAGGGTATTTCCAAGTACCATACCACATAATGATAAACATTTGATGAGGATGAGAGTGGAATCACAATTCCAATGCAACAAACAGTGTCAAAAATGGAGCTCTCGAGCTCTCGTTATGCTAATTTGAATGAAAGGCACTTTTAACCCTAATATAGTAAAAACCCTAATTTTTAGCATGTATAAGAGTAAAAAGTGAAGTAATTTCTAATTATTTTGTCTTTTACTTTCTTGTAGCTTGAATTTGGTGGAGAGTGACTAAAGATGCCGAGACGATGAGAGTGCAAGCCCCAGAGACTAGATGTTCTATGAGAGAAGGTAGCTTGCGGCGAGCTACAGTATCAGGTGAGTTGATTTTTCTACCTTAGCTTTGTCCTTACACCTTTATTTTATTTTTTGTATGCATTTCTAGATTGATTTAGGACCCTAGAAGAAAATTTTTCAAAGCATCCCTTTTTTCACAAAGTGTCCCCTTTTTTCACAAAGCGTCCCTTTTTTTCACAAAGTGTCCCCTTTTTTTTGCAAAGTGTCCCTTTTTGTCGCAAAGTGTCCCGTTTTGTCGCGAAGTGTCCCACTTTTTTGCAAAGTGTCCTATTTCTTCATGAAGTGTTGCAAAATGGAAATAATGTGTCAAGTATCTTTAGGAAAGTGCACTAGAACAACTTTATCACACTTTTTAATTGTTGATGTATAGATTTAAGAGTTTAGAATGCTTATAGGACATATTTTTACCTTTTTGTTAGATCTCACCGAGGTCACAACAACATCTCAATGACAGATAGTTATGTCACTTACAAGACTTAGCCCTGACATTTTCAATGGAGGAGATAGAGATATTACAAATGATAGGCTTGTACTGGGCATAACTCATACCCCCCATGAGGTACCATGATGCTATGGTGATGGACTTGGTAGAGTGGTGGGATGCAGATATATGCACGTTTCCTTGCCTGATAGGTGAGATGATGATCACTTTAGCGAACATCCATCACATTCTCTGAGTTCTGATTTAGGGCGAGAGGGTACATTTTTTAGGGGATCAATCATTTCATGAGATGAAATACAATATACAATACTATCTTGGAGGTCCAATTCATGATGACATCATGGGGCCATGGATAGAGGTATCATGGCTGCTATATTTGTGAGCTCCACTTGTGGTGCAGATTATGATGTTTATTGTGGAACTAGTACTCATCCCTAATGGCTGGGGGAGCACATCTAGAGGGAGGACTAGTTCATATGATTCGATAGATGGAAGGGTAGAGGAATGCATATGCCTGAGGGCATATTATCCTTGCACACTTGTACTATGATCTAGGGAGATTTTCATTCAACATGGTCGATAGTATGGTGCACTATAAACTACTGCAAGTGTGGTTCCTGGAGTATATCACATGCACTAGGTTGATAGGGTTTCCATGTACATCATCCCTAGGATACCCTCATGCATTCAACTATCCTCTGAGGTAGTTATGGCAATATGAAGATTTACATTTTGGAGAGTTATATTTGATTGACTAGATGAGAAGGAGATCATATGGAGACCATACCAACTTATACCATAGTGGTTGGATGAGACTCATTAGTTGAAGAGATTATAGATAGATAGATTTCTGATAGGTAGACATGATTATGTAGTGTGACCCTTCTACTATGATTGTGTCATGCGATAGTTTGGAAAGGTACAGGTGCCACCCATGGCACAACCCTTATTTAGGAGATTAGTACGGAGTTCCCAGAGGCCTAGCGACACTAGCATATTCACCACTGATGATGTTGTCTATAGTGACTCCAATTACAAGGATCATGATATGCCCCCAGTCTTCGACATTGATGATGTTGGTACCATAGATGCGTACAAGGAGTATAGGGAAGTAGCATGACCAACTCTTGTATTTTTTATGGATGAGTTGATAGGATATGCATGGCCACTCTTGGATCAGAGAGAGGAGGAGGAGGATAGAGCTAAGGATACATGGGTCAGGCTTGTAGACTTATTCATAGATGTGATAGATGAGGATTATGAGAAGGCTATAGATCCTAATTCTGATGGCTAGGGGGAGGATGAGGAGGAGGAGCAGTTGATGAATGAGAGGGATGATACAATAGATGAGGATCTAGTGGGTCATGAGTGAAGAGATCCAACTCCCTCTCATGTGACTAGATCATAGTCAGCAACTACAACACTTACCAGTACCTACAGCCATGGAGAGGCTAGCACATCCTCCATGCCTCCTACAAACGATGAGGTTGTATTTTCAAAGCCAACCAAAGAGCCAGGTGATGATATTTTATTTACTACTATGCTTTATTCTTAAGTTCATGCTTTATGATTTAATTTTATGTTGATATATATTATGATGTGTACTAATTTTATTTATGATTTCTATCTTGCAGGGGTTGTGAGAGACCTGCATGATTTCTATTGCCAAGTTATTGTAGAGATAGTAACTTTGTTAGTCTACAAGGATGCTACTAATACAGATTATGTGCCCCCACCTATTTTGGAGCAATACCTAGAGATGTTCAAGTCATATGTCAGACTGAGGGTAGCATATGAGAGTTTTAGGAGGTATGCCCACTAAGTGGAGGTTTCCTATGAGGAGGTTTGATCATCTCGAGCTCCCGCAGAGGTCGAGAGACTCCAGGAAGAGGTAGCCAGGCTATAGGCAGAGAGAGATCGCCTTGTGGAGGATCACTGGGAGGCTCTTGGATGAGGACATGGTCAGTCGTATTCTTTGGATGTACTTTCCAGCTCATGATCATGATCACATACCACCGTCTCTTGATGGACTATCTTTAGATAGATGTGAGCACCAGATCCCAAGGGATCCAGTAGTCACATACCATAGTAGCATTGTATATATTGATGACATGTACTCAAAACTTTGATGTATATATATATATGATCATTTGATGTTGTGTTATTTATGTTTATGTGTTTAATGTTAAATGGAAATGTGATTGATCAAATAATCTTTGTAATACTATTTAATAAATGTCTCCATGATTTAACATGTTTATGCAATCTAATTAAAACTTATTCTAGTTTCTCTTAGATGCAACATTGTGATTAAGTATTTTATGCTAAATTAAATGCACCTGAATCATATAAGGATATAATATAACATAACACACAAGATGAACTTGAATAGCATGAAACCTATTGTAATCATTAATTTAAATAATAACTTTAGTATCCAAGACACACAAATAATTGTTTGTCAAGAATGAAGAAATGTGAGAGCACATAGATTGTCATCTCCTAACTCTAACATCACTACTTTATAATTCACACTATTCAAGAAGATTAGACATAATAGCAGCACAAGTGTGTAGCATTAATAGGTTATTTAAGGGGTGTACCATCCATTTCTATTAATGTGTATCCGCTAGACCCATAATTTGTATTAATTATATAAGGTCCTCACCAATTAGGGCTGAAATTTCCTTTTTCAATTAGGTCAACATTGACATTACATTGATTTTTTCATAACACTAGATCACCTTTATTGAATACGTGCAAGATGACATGGTCATTGTAGCTATGTTGCTTTCTCCTAGAGTAAGCCTGGAGGTGCTCAAGAGAATTAATTCGTTGTTCATCAAAAATTTTGAGTTGATGTAATCGTTACTCTTTATAAGCATTATCATCAATAAGTCCTTGAAGAGTGATTATTAATGTAGGAATCTCTAACTCCAAGGGAATTATTGCCTCAGTACCATATATGAGGTTATAATGTGTAGTTCCCATGGATAATCTAACATTTGTGCGATAGGTTCATAGTGCATATGTTAACTACATGTGCCAATCCTTATTATGTTTGTTAACAATTTTCTTTAAGATTTGTTTGAGGGTTCTATTAGTTGATTTGGCTTGACCATTAGATTACGGATAGTAGGGTGTTGAAAAGCGATTTTGTATGTTAATTTTTTCTAAGAACTTCTTCATGTCATTGTTCTTGAATGGTGTCCTACTGTAGTAAACTAATGTGGAAGGAAGTCCGAAGCGAGCAATAATGTGTTCCAATATGAAATGACATATCACATCAGTTGTTCTTGAATGAAGGTGAATTGCTTCTACCCACTTCATGAAGTAATCTGTGATGGTGATTATGAATGTATGTCTGACGGAGGAAGGTGGTGATATTTTTCCAATTAGATCCAAACCCCAAACTGCAAAGGGAAAAATAGGAACTTGAGCTCAAAATTTAGAGGCAAGAGCATGAATTAAATTGATATGTTGTAGACATTTGTGAAATTTTTTAATGTATGCAAAGAAATATTGTTCCATATGTTTCCAATAGTATCCTATGTGGGTTAGTTTTTGGACTAATGTTCTTCCTCCAAAGTGACCACCACAAGCACTTGCATGAGCTTGTTCAAGTGCTATGGGGACTTAAAATTGTTTAAAGCATCTAAGAGACCATCAAACAACCTTTGATACAACACATCAATGAGAATTATATACTTAGGTGCAAGTTTTTGAAGGCAGGCTTGGTTGTTCTCGGTTGTCGGCTTAGGACATGTACCATCTTTCAAATAATTAAATATCAGATCATACCATTCACTCAAGTCTTCTATGGTTGTTTATAATACTTCTACTTTATCCTCGATTTATGGTTTCATAACTATATGCACGATGAATGTGAAGTATTTTGAAGGATCTTGAGGAGATATAAGGGAGGTTGCACTTGCCATTGCATCCGCATGCCGATTTTCCTTTTGAGGGATGTTGTCAATAGTAAATAATTCAAACTTCTCTAACAAAGTCATTGTAAGATCCTTGTATTTTGATAATTTATCATGCTTTTCTTGCTATGTTCCATTTATTTTTTTAATAACGAATTGTGAATCACCAAATATCTTAATATCTCTAGCACCCATAATTAAAGTAGCATGCAACCTAGCGAGCAATGCTTCATACTTGACAATGTTGTTCATACATAGGAAGTTTAAGCAATACGATAAGGGAGTAGGCTCTCCCACAGGAGGTATTATTATTACCCTCACACCAGAGAAAATTCTACACTTAGATCCATCAAAATATAATTGTCATGTATTAGTTTCAATTGTTAACACATTATTGCTAGGGAATGAATCATTATGAGGCAACGCCAAAGGAGAAGGAGCATCAGCTAGTTGGTCGATCAAGGCTTGGCCTTTAATTGCTTTTTGTGAAAAAAAATTAAGGTCAAACTCAGTTAACAACATCACCCACTTAGCTAAGCGTCTTAATAAATTTGTTTTAGTGAAAAGATGTCTTAAAGGATCAAATTTTGTTATCACATGTATTTTGGCATTTAGTAAGTGTAAGATAGAAAATTGTCACCAATAAGGTTTAAGGACCTAGGGTAACAAACTTTCTATACTTTACATTCAAGGAAGGCCCTAGAGATCTCAATCAAATGATGATAATAGGAGAAAGAGATCTACTAACGGATTGTCCTAGGTTATGTTTAGAGATTAATGAGGGGTTCACCACCAAACTAGGGCTTGGAAAAATGTATGAAATGCAAGATCTAATGATTAAACTTAATGATGCATACAACCTCACTAAATGAACTATAAATGAAAATAAATAAATAAAACAAACTAGAAAAGCATAGAGGAGCACCTAGAAACTTGAGAGAGATTGAATGGAAGCTTGAAATTTTGAATAACCTAAAATTTAGGCCTATTGGGACTCATTCGCCAATTTGGGTGAATTAGTCCTTGATCAGGGTTTCTATGCAAAAACAAAAATCTCAAAAATGGGTATTTGAATATGCAAAAATCCCCTAAAAACACTTGTAGTGGGACTCATTCACCACTTCTGGGGGATTAGTCCCATTTTTTCACGAAGTGTCCCAAGAGCAGAATCTTGAACTGAAACCTTGCAAGCTTCTAAAGATGGATCAAATAAGCACTTTTCCACTAATTTCTTGCAAATGGATTGTTAATGAATAGGGGTTTTCCTTGGTCAAACCCCTTTTAGGTAATTAAACCAAATGATGAAATAATGAAAGATGAGCATGAAACATGCAACATAGGACATGAAACATGAGTAATGATACCTTGAATGATGTCTTGTAATACAAATCAACAATCTAGCATGAAATGGCCATGAAGGATCTAGATCCTGAGATAAGTGTAGAACAATGTTTGACCTTGGATCTTGAATGCAACATCACAAAACTAGATCAATAATATGCTTGATTCATTATAATCTTGACATGATAATGGATATTGAATTGCTGCAACAAATGATGAAGAATCTGCCCTTGAATGCCTTAAAAATGATCTTGAATACTCTCTAGATTATCTTGTCAATGGAATGCTTAACTCTTGAATGCTTGACTTGATAACATGTAGACTTAATGAAATAATGATTTGAAAGCTCATTTATATAGGAAATAAATCTTATATCTGATGTATTAGATCCCAAAGACCAACACACATAAAATTTGAACTTAAAGCACAATTTTTCTTGATCAAAACCTTGAAAATAGGCCAAATGGGACTCATTCACCAAGCTGGGAAAATGGGTCCCACTTGGATGGGACTCATTCGTCCAAAGTGGTGAATGGGTCCCACAAGGCCTATTTTGATTGCTAAAGTGTCGGGGAGTGTGTAAACTAAGCTTATTTGTTGATCTTGTCGGGGTTTTGATTAAAATATGTGTTTGGATGCACAATATAGGGTCTTAGGGGCCTATTAATGATAATATTAAGGCCATAAATACAAGAGGGCCCAAAATTCAATATGAAAGTGTAAATAAATACATTTTACAACATTAAATTAAGGAAAAATAGGTCTATTTAGCTAAGAAGGGCCCAAAATCCCATGTGAATGTGTACAACACATTGCAAAATTAGATTAGGTGCATTTAATTTATAAGCCTCCTAAATTTAACATGAAGGTGTCAATAAATACACTTTACAACACTAAATTAGGGAAAATTTAAGTTTATTTAGCTTTAAAAAAGGGCCCAAGACCTAATGTGGCCGTGTAAAACACATCACAACATTAGATCAAGGTGATATCAAGTCCAATTTATCATTAATTATTCCCAAATTAAGAAAGGAAAAGGGGGACTCTTTTCTGTCATTATAGTAAGTAATGTTTCAGTTTACTTGTAGTGAATACAAGAGCCAAACATTGTTTTTTGATAATTGTGTATCATTTCTCATAATTAATCAAAGTCTGACTAATGTAATAAATAAGATTTTCTTTACTATTTTCGTCTTGTTGAGCCAACACTGCGAGAGCAGGGGCTGATGTTGACCTATAAAGGATAAATGGATTGTTTTTCATAACAAGTTGTAAGACATGTGAAGTGACAAGATAATCTTTCAGACTCTCAAAATCCTATTTACAATCCTCATTCCAATCAAATTGAATGTCTCTCTTAAGGAGATGTGTGAATGGTAACATTTGATCCGCTGAGGATGCTATGAAATTTTGGATAGCTTGAATTCTTCTTTGTAAGGTGCACAATTGAGAAATGTTTCTAGGAGGTGGCATGTTAACTATAGCATCAATTTTCTTCGTGTCCACCTCAATGTCTCTGTGAGATACGATAAAACCTAGAAGCTTTCCACTATCTACACCAAAGACACACTTTTTTGGATTTAATCTCATGTTATATTTTTGCATTCGCTCAAAGATTTTCTGAAGGACACTTACATTGTCTTTGTGAGTCAAAGTTTTGGCTAAAATATCATCAATATAATCTTGCAAAATCTTATGTATGTAATCATGAAATATCAATGTCATAGCTCATTGATATGTTGTGCCCACATTCTTCAATCCAAAAGGCATCATTACTCAACAAAATGTTCCCTAAGCTATTGTATATGTTGTTTTATATTGGTCTTGAGGGTTAATAAAGATTTGATTATATCCCAAAATCCATCCATGAATGACAACAAAGCATGTCCCATAGTCGAATCTACAATCATGTCAATATTAGGAAGGGAAAAGTCATATTTTATAGATGCTTTATTTAGATCACAAAATTCCATACACATCCTAATATGATTCTCCTATTTTGCGATTGTGACAATGTTTGAGATCCAAGGAGAATAATCTATAGGTCTTATAAAACCAACTTCAAGGAGCTTTTCAATCTTGTCCTTAACTAATAAGTCTATCTTAGGGTTCATCTTTCAAATATTTTGTCTAACAGACTTAGCATTTTCAGCGAGGAAAATATTGTGTGTTACAATCTTAAGGTCAATTCTTGGCATATCCAAATAATTCCAAGAAAAAAGTTTGGGAAAGTAATGGAGTAAAGTTGCATGGTCATCGTGTTCATCATCAAGGCACTTTCCTATCTTAATCACTTTTTCCTCATTGTTAGTATCCATTGGTATATCCATGGTATCTCTGAAATGAAGCACATTTTGTTTCAGAAATTCAGGGTTGTATTCTTCTTTGTTCATTTCAATCTCACTACTTTCCTCTTCTCTGCCTTTTTGCTTGGTACTAATCATAACACATGTAACCCATTTCTTTTTAGGAGTAAATGGTTTGTCATGAACTCCTAGCATTTCTTTCAAGGCTTCAACATCTTCGAAAAACTCCAATGATGCTTCACAAGTTATATCAATGAATTCTAGATGCTTCAAGGTGAGAGTTTTTTAGGATTACACATGATGGTGTTGATGTTTAATGAGGGTATTTTCATTGCTTGTGCAATCTTAGAAGGGAAATGTCCCAAACCACTTTTTTTTTCTTGCGTACTAAGTTCTATAGGAACATGAATGCCTTGTTCATTCTTCTTGCATCCTTTTCCACTATAACAAAGTTATTTCATATACTCGTAGCCTTTTCCATAAAGTCTTTCCATTTCTTTAAGGTTTGGTGGGTGTTGATAATCTATCTAATCAAAGAATGTTGGATAGCTTGTGCCTTCTTCTAGAGTAGATGAGGTAGATGCTTGTGAGTGTTCTCCTAAATTCTGTGTTGGTTGTTTTTTCTTTTTATCTTCTTTACTTGTGATTATGTATTCTCCCATAAATGAGGGTGTGAACTCTAAGGAACCCCAATCATCATCTAGTAACTTCGACACTGTTTCCATCTCATGTCTGTCTTCTTTCCTAGGTTCTATTTTTTATGTTGGAATTAATGTGTTTAGAGGACTTGTCATTCCTATTTCAACTTGTAAGCAACTTTCAGGCTCAACATCTATTTCAACCTGGTATACCTCAAGTGTTGTTATAGACATACTTCATGATATGATGAAGAGTCGAAGGCATCATATGCATCTCATGAATCCAAGGTCTTCCTGAAAGAATATTGTATGAAAGATCATGAGGCATAACATGAATAGTAGTTTGTATGGTAGCATTTCCAACCATAATAGGTAAAGTAATCACAATGAGCAGTTGCTTTCCTACATTGTCAAACCCTTGAATTGATAAGGAATCAGGTTCAATTTTTTATTTATCCGCACCAAGTCTATCTAGAAGATTCACACTGCACAAATTAAGGGAAGAGCCATTATCGACCAGGGCTCTTTTTATTCCTATTCTATTGAACCTAGCTATTATCATGAAGGCATTATGTTTCTTTCTCAATTCCAAAGGAGGTAGCTCATGTTGATGAAAGGTGATGTCTACATTAATTATATTCATTCCTTGTATTAGAGTTGCTACATTGTTCGCTTTTGTACCAGGGGGACCACTATTTGTTGTAAGGATGTTTGACACATAGTGTGATAATTAGGTGAATTTTGAATTAGGTCCCATAGAGAGATATTTGTAGGAGTATTCTTAATTTGTTCAACAAGATCATACTCCTTCCCACTATGCGAAGGAAAACGGGGGGCACTAGGCAAGATAGGATTAAGCAAAGGTAAAGGTGTTGTAGTTGGTTGTTTTGGTTGTGGATTGTTTCTAGTGTTATATGTATGGGCAATGGTATTATGACTTGATTGCTGCAAAACATTGTTCTTAGGTGGTTCAAGAGTGTAAATAGGTTTTTTTTGAGTTTGAGGTTTGTGTGAAGGTGGGTAAAGGATAAGTTGAGGTTAAATCACATTAACGTCTCTTGGTTTTGGTTTGTCATGACAAGCCTTAGTGGATGAACTTTGTGAGATGAAATCCTCAAGGGCTTCATATAACATGTCAAAGTCATCACAACTAAAAGGCTTGAGGGTTAGGTTAAGTTGGAAAAAGGGATTTGACATAGTCAAATAACTATACTTTCTCCAAGTGGTTTATGTATTTGTAGGTGTTTTTTGGTTTTGTTTTCTAATGAATTCCAAATGTAATATAATCTAATTGAACTATGAACTAATGCTGAAAATGAAAAGTACAAGAATCTAGTTCTATCCACAATTTCAATGAATGTAAACTATGCTAATTCTAATGATTTGAATGCAACCGAAAGTATGCAAAATGAAACAAAAAGTTATCAACAACAAACAGAAGCTGAAAAAAAAGGAATTTAATTCTATAAAATGTAGTTCAAAATCTGCACTAGGACTAAATCGCCCTGATCTGTAATTAAAAGGTTTTACAAAATAATATGCATTTAGCTCGTAATTACAGATTTATCCCAATCACTAACAAAATTGCGTGGTTATGTATTTTAGCCTTTGAAATTACAAAAATTGAGTTTACTAAATTGTTTGCTTATCTTGATAATATAAACTAGTTACTTAAATGACATAATTAACAATCAAAGTATGAATTTAAACTGAAAAGAATGAGAGAATAGTGAGAATAGAGAGAATAGAGAAACACAAGAAACTTGATAATGAAGTTCACTCATTTGTTCCAACTACGTCTCCGAGTTTGCTTCTCAATGAGGAATCGCTTTATTAATGACACCAAGCTTATTCGCCTTATTACATCATCCAAGCCTCAAAACCTGCATTGCAAAGTCTCTCTCAATCTCCTACCAACCTCTTCAAAATTCTTTCCCAATATGCCTAATTTCCTCATGATGAATGCATTGTCTATACAAGCCAAAAAATCCCCCTTATATACACTTTCATTTTCTAATAAGGGGTTTAAACAATATTATTTTCAATATCCCCCCATATCTTCTAAATCAAGCCCTTAAATAAAAATCTCTTTTAAAAATGGGCTTCACTATTTTCACCCTAAGGCTTCGCTTAATTTTCTCTCCAACCAGGTCAAGCTTATATTGTTACATTGTTTAAATTTGTAACAAAATTGAAATTGTTTGATTCATTTACCATATAGCACTTATGGCGCATTGGTGTTAGTTTAAAATGGGAGGTTTAAGGTGGCTGGTTCAAAGCCCCACCCCTCCTTTTTCAGCCTTATCATCAGACATGATGATAACAAAAGATATGCTCCTTGAGATTGTTTCAAATTTTACACGTAGCGCATTTGATGGATGGTTTTGCTAGCAAATGGGTGGTCAGGGGTTCAAAACCACCAACCACCTTTACGATATCCTTAAGCCTACTATATTCTTCAAATAGAAAATGGCGCCTATCATATCCCGAAGTTGTCAGATGGTGTACTAGTTGAGCAGATATTTCGCAAGACAAAGTTTGGGGGTTCGACCCCCAATTGAATATTTTTACAAATAGTTTCATATGATGCCCATCGAAGGTTGAAAAGGGATGCCATGTGGCACCCAATGATTGGGTCATGTGGCCCCATTCCATTTTCTACTTAATTTCCACATGTCAAAATATGGTTGGTCCACATCATCACCTGCTAGTGCCACATGTCAACCCATGACTGGTCCATATAATCCACCTTCCTTGTCACCATACCATGTCAGCATGGTAATGTCATGATAACATCATCAAGGGTACTGTTTTGGTCAACCTTTTCCTATGAACTTTAACCGAGCGTATCTTTTGTGTACGAGCTCCATTTGATGTGAAACAAGCAACGTCGAAATCATCTCGACAAGCCCTTCATTTTGATGCCATTTTTTTGACCAATTTCAAAATGATAAGTTTTTGTCTTTGCAGCTTGCCTCTAGAACCCTGTTTGACCCAAATTTGACTGGGCGTAACTCTCGTGTATGATATCCTTTTGACATGATTCAAGTTGCATCAGGATCATGTTGGTGAGCTCTATGCGATGGAGATGGTTCTATCAAATTTTGAGACTTTTATTTTTTTGGTCTTCTGGATCCTCCTAGATTATTCCTCCCAATTGAGAAGCTTTTGGACCACCAAATTTTTTCTTTTACATAGAACTTAAGTGAGGGAATTGTCACATCAATTGCCTAGTATCATCTATCTACCCTACCAAAATTCTAATCATCTGACCCATCACAAATAAGATGAAGAATGAGATAGCATAGCTGATACAATCAATTAGATACCCATCAATATTCATTAGCACATCTACTAGCCACATAGAACTAACTAGTAGAATGACAAGCCACAACATTGAGTAAATTAATGTGAAGGAAAAATTATCAGCATGTTGGGACTCCTGAACATGAACATCATTAGAAAATGAGTCATTCAAACCCTCTTTTACCACCTGAGGCTAAAGGCTTAATTGTGCTTGCAACTGATCCTCACACTGTGTTGTCTGTGACACCCCATCAAGATTAGAAATTGTTTCATCTTCATCTCTAATATCACTAGCTATTACAAACATAAGAGTTAATGTCTTTCTTGCATTTACAACCATTTTCAAATGCCCTGTGTTTACCATAGATCTATCACTCTTCATGTGATGGTTTTTCACAATGAATTCAATTCCATCTTTAAACAAATGATACCTATTATGTTCCTTGTAGAATATGGCCTTCCTATCATACAAATAAGGACTTCCTAAAACCATCCCATAGATGTCAAGTGGAATTACATCTAACTCTACCTCATCTACAAACTTGGAAGTGATTGCAAATCAGAGTTTACATTGCCTTGAAACATGTAACTGAGCATTATCATGCACCCAACCCAATGGATATGGTTTTGGATGAGGTATTGTTTTTAATCTCAATTGCTTAACAACTTGTTCAGAGATTAAGTTCACTTGTGATCCACTATCTATGAGTGTATCAATTTTACTCTGTTTTACAATAGTCCTTAAATGAAACAATTCATTCCTTTTACTTTCAACTGGGATCTCATTATTCTTTATAGAAGAAGCATGGGAACTAGTACTAGCAATAGGAACGATACCTTTTATACCTACAACTGTTATCTTGGGTTCATCATCATAATATGATTTGAGGTCCTGCACGATAGCTGTAGTCTTTTGCTTACCCTTTCGATCCTTTAACCACTTCAGTTTTGGATTAGGATGCAATTTCCAACACTTTGCATCTTCGTGCCCTTTCTTTTTGTAGTGTGAGAAAAAAGGATTTTCCTCCTCTTTCTTCACAGAAGTTGTCTGTTGCATTTCCTTCTTCCCTTTCTTGCTTTCTTTATGCTTACCGAATTCCATTAAGAAACTATTCTTCGTGCTTGTTTCAAGATGAGTGGATTGCACACTAACATTTTCAAGGTTAGTTGGATTGAACATAAGTATTGTATGCCTCAATTTTTCATGTAATCCACCTATATACTTCAACAAAGTTTCTTGCGTGTATAAGGGAATGCCCAAAATTAAAGCTTTTTTCCTAAACTCCTATTATATTCCTGTACACTTTTTCCTTTCTCTTGCCTTAATGATTTCCAATTCATTATTGCTTTTTGCATGTGACCTAATGGATTAAACTATTTTTTAAGTGCAATTGTAAACTCAAACCAAGAAGAAATAATTTTACCATATTGGCTTAGATCCTCTTGAGTTTTTCTCTCTCACCAGATTAAGGTTGTGCTTCCCAGGAAAAGAGTGGCTAATTGGATCTTTGAAGTATCATCAGTAAACTTCTAAATCTTGCAATAAACTTCAATCTATTTTATCCAATTATCAAGTTTCTTTGCATCCAGTTCTCCATTATAAGTTGGTAGTTCAAATTTAACATCAAGCTTTATCAAAGGAGCATTAGATTTAGGTTGCACATGTTTCTTTTTTGACGATGAAGTAGACTTAGTAGATGAAGAAGATGAAGAAGATGAAGTAGGTGAAGAAGGTGAAGAAGGTGAAGATGGAGGTTTAGGAGGGTCATGACCACCTTCTACTCCTTTACCTTTGTCATCTTTTGAAGAGGATTCACCTTTCTCTTTCTTTTTCTTTTTCTTGTACATCTCTTCCACCATCATCTTCATGTCTAGGAATGCTTCACGAAATTGTTCTTCATTCTCAAAGATTTCAGGATTGGAAGATTTTCCTTCTTCTGGTTGTTCCATGGTTTACCTTCGAGTAACTGACCTTGATCCAATCTCTGGATTAATCTCCTCAAGTGCACCTTCTCCTCTCTTTAATTTCAACCTGGTTAACATCCACTACTTCCAATTTTTCCTATTAAACTGCTCTAATACCAAACTTGATCTATAATTAAAAGGTTTTACAAAATAATATGCATTTAGCTCCTAATCATAGATTTATCCCAATCACAAACATAATTGCATGGTTATGTATTTTACCCTTTGAAATTACAAAAATTGAGTTTACTTAATTCTCTGCTTATCTTGATAACATAAACTAGTTACTTAAATGATGTAATTAACAATCAAAGTAGGAATTTAAATTGAAAAGAATGAGAGAGAATAGCAAGAATAGAGAGAATAGAGAGACACAAGAAACTTGATAACAGAGTTCACTCATTTATTTAGGCTACATCTTCGAGTCTGCTTCTCAATGAGGAACCATTTTATTAATGACGCCAAGCTTATTCACCTTATTACATCATCCAAGCCTCAAAATCTGCATTATGAAGTCTTTCACGGTCTCATGCCAACCTCTTCAAAATTCTTTCCCAATATGCATAGTTTCTCCACCATGAATGCATTGTCTATACAAGCCAGAAACTCTCCCTTATATACACTTTCATTTTCTAATAAGGGGTTTAAAAAATATTATTTTCAATATCCCTCCATATCTCTTAAATCAAGCCCTTAAATAAAAATCTTTTTTTTAAAAACGGGCCTCACTATTTTCATCCTAAGGCTTCCCTTAATTTTCTCTCCAACTGCATCAAGCTTGTATTGTTACATTGTTTAAATTTGTAACAAAATTGAAATTGTTTGATTCATTTGTCATATAGCACTTATGGTGCAATGGTGTTAGTTTAAAATGGTAGGTTTAAGGTGGCGGGTTCAAATCTCGACCCCTCCTTTTTCAGCCTTATCATCAGACATGATAATAACAAAAGATATGCTCCTTGAGATTGTTGCAAAGTTTATGCATAGTGCATTTGATAGACAATTTTGCTAACAAATGGGTGGTCAGAGGCTCAAAATTGCCAACCACCATTATGATATCCTTAAGCCTTCTTTATTTTTCAAATAGAAAATGCCTCCTATCATATCCCAAAGTTGTTGGGTGGTGTACTGGTTGAGTAGATATTTTACAAGCCAAAGGTTGGGGGTTGGACCCCCAACTAAATTTTTTTACAAATAGCTTCATATGCTACCTACCAGAGGTCAAAAAGGGATGCCACATGGCCTCTAGTGATTGGGCCACATGGCACCATTCCATTTGCTACTTAATTTCCATGTGTCAAAATACGGTTGGTCCACATCATCACCTACTAGTGCCACATGTCAAACTATGACTGATCCATGTCATCCACCTGCCTTGTCACCATGGCACGTTAGCATGTTGATTTCATGCTGACATCATCAAGGGTGTTGTTTTGGACAACCTTTTCTTGTGAACTTTGACATGGCATATCTTTTGTGTATGAGCTCCATTTGACGTGAAACAAGTGGCATCAGAATCGTCTCGACGAGCGCTTTGTTTTGATGCCATTTTCAACCAATTCCAAAATGATCATTTTTTTTGTCTTTGTAGCCTACCTCTAGAACCCTGTTTGACCTAACTTTGACTAGGCATAACTCTCGTGTATGATCTCCTTTTGATGTGATTCAAGTTGCATCAGGATCATGTCTGTGAGCTCTATGCGATGGAGATGGTTCCGTGAAATTTTGAGATTGAATATTTTTGGTCTTCTAGATCCTCCTCGATCATGCCTAGAGGGGTGTATGAGTTCCAGTGAGGGTGTTTTTTTATAATTTTTAGTAAATTTCAAGTTATTTTTATGCTTTTTAGTTTTTATGATCTGTAACATAAATGAAAATGTATATTTCATATGATTTGAGATGCAAAAATGAAATATGCACTTTCACTAATGCAAGATTTAGAAACCCTAGATTTTCAATTGACTAATAAAAACCTTAATGCAATGTTAATGCAAGGAAAATCTAGGATGATGATGCACTCCAAATTATAATTATGATGTTCTAAATGCAGGTTCACCAAAATGAGAAAAAAAATGGATTTAATTTTGTATGGCTTAGAACATAGAGCAAACCCACTTCACAATTATCTCATTGAAGGGAAACCCTAAAGATCTCAATCTAAAGTATGAAAAGGGGAAAGATATCTTGTAATAGGGTTGTCCTAAGGTCTGATTGTAAACTAACGAGGGGTTTTCCACCAAGCTAGGGCTTGCAAAGATAAATGAAACCCAAAACCTAATAGTTAAACCTATGCAATGCAATGTTTGACAAAATGACCTAAAAAATGCATGTAAATCAAAAGAGAAAGCTGCAAGAAGATATGTGTGCACCTAAAAATATAAAGAAGACTAAATGAAGGCCTGAAATGCTAAAAATCCTAAAATTTTTGCATACTAGGACTCATACGCCAGTCTGGGCGTATCAGTCCCAGATCAGGGTTTCTAGAAAAAGGGTATTTAAAACTATAAAGATCAGGAAAAATTCTTATAGTGGGACACATATCTTGTTCTACTTTTTTGGGAATTCAAAGTTTAGATCTATGCTCCAATCTCCACTCTTTTCTTGCAAATTAATTTATGTGTCTAAATTTGTAAAATACCTGCAAAATAGAATATAGACTTGATTTTCTTATGGGGGGTTTGCCTCAATCAAACTCCTAGTTTGGTAATTAAACCTTGATAGAAGCAATGAAACTTGAATATGAATGTGAAAATAAACCCTAATCTTAAGTGTGTCTAAGACTAGTAAATCTGAAATGCAATGCAACCCTATTCTAATGTGCTAGAATGAGATGCATGAACAAAACATGAAGATGAATAACTCACTTTTAGAAATCTCTAATCATTCAAATGAGCCTTAATAATGCTTGTACCTACCTTAGGCTGAAAGTAGAGTGACAATGGAGGATGGAATCACTTAGGAAATAAGTCATTAGGCTTAGATTGATGGCTAGTTTCATCTCCCCAACCTAGAATCCATCATGATTCACCATAGAAAAATATGATCAAGCCTTGAAAATTCTAGATATTGGATGAAAGTGAGTTTGAAGACCTAAAAAAACACTCTAATGTTGCTCCAAGACTTCAAATTTACTTACTTTTGAAACTTGAATGCTCTTGTGAAAGAATCCTTGAAGACTCTTGAATGCTTGGATCTTGAAAGTACTCTTGAAATGCTTACTTAGATGAAATAATGGCTTAGAATCTTGCTTATATAGGCTTTTACACCTAATTTACCATTATTTAGATCAACCAAAAATTTGAATTAAAAAGTTGATTTTTTCACTGAAACCCTAAAAAATCCTGAAATGGGACTCATACGCCATCTCTAGCATATGGGTCCCACCTAGGGGACTCATATGCCCAAGGTGGCATATGAGTCCCACCCTAGATTTTCGGGGTGGGTTGTTAAAATTTTAAGTGTTTTTGATGACTTTGTTAAGTTTTTAGTTGAAACAAGCCTCAAGATCCAAAATAATGGGTCTTAGGGGCCTATTAATGATGAATTAAAGGGTATTTAATGCAAGGGTACCAAAATAAGTCCAAATTAAGCAAGGGATTGTACTATCCCCAAGAAGGGAGTATAATTTTTGTTGCCATAGGATGGTTTTATTAGATTCCTCAGCTTGACCGTTACCTTGAGGGTAATATGGGGTGGCGAAATGGTGATGGATGTGGATTTTCTCACACAACTCACACACATCCTAATTTTTGAAAGGATGACCATTTTTAGTAATGATGGATTGAGAGACTCATAAAAGGGTGTGTGGCGATTTGATGAGTTGCAACTATTGTTGAGTGGTTGATTGTTGATGCCTATTTATAGAAGATAAATAATGGAAGATGTTGTGAGTAAATGTGTATTCTTGTAGTATTTGAACTACTTGGCCTCATCTCAAGATTCATGTGGCCTCATTTCTTGTGAAAAATACCTCTCCCTTAGATGCAAGAAACACCAATTTTTCAGAAAACAAGGAAAATATCTCCTACAATACATAGTAAAATAGCTTAAAAATTCAATATTTATATTGCAACCTACATGCAACATGATCTCCTTTGAATGTTATTGATCTACAAAATCGCAACATTGATCACAACCTTTGAAAAAATCATGCCTTCCAATATGCATCGACAACTTCTTACCAGCAACTCAAACAAAGAAATCTCAAATGCAATAATACCAAGCCACAACTGAACCAATTTTTCTTTGGTACCATGTTAAAGCAAATATCAACTAGTTAAGCGATGGAACTTGGGTGAGCTACAAAATAATGCAATGCAAATGTAATTGATTAGAATTGTGTAAAAGCGTCAAAGAGGATTATGAGTTTGAGTCAATGTAGGAATGCTCAACTCAAGGTGGGAACAAAGTTACACCTAGTGAAAAATAAGGAATGCCACACATCCTTGAAGAGTTCAACTACCTCTTCAAGCGACAGATCGTCACATAAGATGACTTAATACATAAAGAGTAATAAATAATAAAATAATAATTATTTTACTCTAACAATGTTTTGGGTGTACATAGGTTTCTCTTCTTCAATATGATAAATGATAGAGGGATTCAATTTATTTTTTTGTTTTACTATTTTCTTATAAAATGGATTAAAAAATTTAGTTTGGAACATGCCTCCAATGCTATGGTGGGAAATTAGAATGAGAAGGGAACATATAGACAATGTAGAGTCAACATGTCATAGGGAGTGAAGTTTAATTGTGAAGAATATATAGATTAATAGGAAACTAACACTAAAAATCAAGTTATTTTAATGCAAATTTTAGTCCCACCAATGGCTTATAATACTCCCAAACCAATTATAGAGATGTGAGAAGACCATACTATGAAAGTGAAATACATGAAGTTTTGCACAAAAAAATGGAAAAATCAAGACAAATTCCATCATCAGATATAAACACATGTCCATTAGGGTTGTGTCAAATAAATGGGGAATTCCTCCCTTTAGTTTGCAGTTTCATTGCTAGGACTTAGTAGAACCAAACTAAAGGGACCACAAAAAATTTTAATAGATGAGGAATTTAAAATTATATAGTGGTATAAAGATATAGCTAATATTGACCATGTAATTCAAGTTATTTAGCTAAAATAATTTGTAGATCAAATAAATTAGATAGTACCACACATCTTAAAAAAAGGGATACACAAAATGCCACAATGGGTTAGGTTTCAAAAGTGATACATATATTTAACTATCATAATTTTCTATAGTGAGTATAAATGGAAAGAGAAATAACACTAAGATCATCCATAGTTGCATTATTCTATGATAGTATGAATAAACTATATAATGAGCATCGATATGGGTTTAGGAAAATTATAATTATGATGAAACTAGAGTACAAGATAGAAGAAACTATGGCATAAATGTAATTGCTAGATTGGTTTCAAAATGTGTAACTAATATTATCTCAAAATTTAGGGGTTAGATAAAATTATTTTCATGAATAAGTGTAGTAAGCATAATATCTCTAACTTTTACCTTTTCAAGTCCAAAAGATATGTTCAAAATAATACTTTCAAATATGAACAAGGGGTGGGCATGTTAACCCAATAACATGCCTAGATGATTGCCTTATTTCTAAATTGGATAAAAATTATATATCTACCTTACAAGGGTTGTCAACAAGAAGCATCTCTCTTCTCTTTTTTATGGCCATGGTAGCCACATTATATTAGAAAAAAATGACAAAATAAGTCTCACCCTCCCTTTCCATACCAATTGTAACCATTGGATGTGAGTATATTCTCTCCAATAAATAATTAATTCAAATATAAAATGATAGCATGGTTTAAAAGATATCCCCAAATTGAGATTTGAGAAGATTTGGAAAATTTAGCTAGTAATGCCTTCAAACTAGCATTTTACCCTTCCAATATTATTAGGCAATTTTAAAGATTAAAATTTCTTACCTTAGATGATGGTATTATTTGGATGGAAATGAGGCCAAGTGAGGCCTTCACATTTAATGAGAAAGGAGAAATTATAGAAACATAAAATATTTTATAGTTTGTTGGTGTTAGTGAATATGAAATACAAGAATGTTTGGAATTAATCTATGGTGAGTATACAAATGTTGATAAGGAGCATAATGATGAATACATAAAACCAATAGATATACATGCAATTGCTAGATTGGTTTCAAGATGCATTTCCCTAATATTATTTCAAAATTTAGGGGTTAGATAAAATTATTTTCATGAATAAGTGTAGTAAGCCATAATATCTATAGCTTTAACCTTTTCAAGTCCAAAAGATATGTTCAAAATAATATTTCCAAATATGAACAAGCCTGGGTGTGCATGTTAACCCAATAACATGCCTAGATTATGGCCTCATTTCTAGATTGGATAAAAATTGTATCTACCTTAGGAGGGTTATCGCTAAGAAGCCCGCCTCTTCTTATTTTTATGGCCATGGTAGCCACATTGTATGAGAAAAAAATGACAAAATAAGTCTCACCCTCCCTTTAATACATACCAATTGTAACCATTAGATGTGAGTATCTTATTTCCAATAAATAATTAATTTAAATATAAAATGATAGCATGGATGAAAAGATATAGCCAAATTGAGATTTGTGGAGAAGAGTTAGAAAATTTAGCTAGTAATGCTTTCAAACTAGCATTTTACCCTTCCAATATTATTAGCCATTTTTAAAGATTAAAAATTATTACCTTAGATGATGGTATTATTTGGATGGAAATGAGGCCAAGTGAGGCCTTCACATTTAATGAGAAAGGAAAAATTGTACAAAAAAAATAAAATTATAGTTTGTTGGTGTTAGTGAAGATGAAATACAAGAA
>VDFB02076312.1:0-46173 GCA_007258455.2 Sequoia sempervirens
ACACAAATGAATTTTACAAATTGTCCATTTATGTGGAGCACCAAGAGACATATGAGTAGAGCTGCCAGGTATGTAAATGGTGTAAAGTTCTCCATCCAAGATGAATTAAGCATGCATATAATTAATAGTATGGAAGAAGCATATCAATTAGCTTTGAAGGTTGAAGAAAAAAATAGACAATATTTTCAAAGGAATAGAGGAGCAAGAAAGGGTACATCTTCTCCTTTGTGAGGTGGTCTAAATAATAGGGGATAATCATCCTAGTTGGTGGAGAAACTAGGATAACCGAAAAAACCATTCTAACCAACACATAGGAAGAGGGTTTCAAAGGGGCAGATGTTATAGTGGAGGTAGAGGATGAGAAACCCAATAAAGACCATTTGTTTGTTTTAGGTGTGGTGAAGAGGATCATAGAGCATTCAAATGCTCAAGTGATCACATGCAAGAAAGAAGACATGGAGAGAAACCAAGATTGAATTTGGCTCAAGTTGATATTGAAGAAGGCAAAGCAAGATCCCAAGTCTTGCTAGATGTAGGCGAGAATCTCATGATGAGAAGAGCAATGGTGATTCTAGAGAAGGAGCAAATGTGGACCTAAGGATATAAATATTTTTAAAAATAGATGCACCTTAGGAGGAAAGGTATGTCAAGTTATTTTTTATAGTGGTAGTTGTGAAAACATGTTGTCTAAGGAAATGGTAGAGAAATTGAATTTACACTGTGAAAAGCATCCCCATCCCTATTGCATTGTTTGGTTTAGAAAGGGGAATGAAGTTATTATTGATAAGAGGTGCCTAATCAGGTTTTCTATAGGTAAGGCTTATAAGGATGAAATATGGTGTGATGTCATTTCGATGGATGCACCATGTGCTGTTGGGAAGACCATGGCAATATGATAGGAAAGTTATGTGTGATGGGGAGAAAAATACACATAATTTTTGGAAAGATGGCTCTAAAGTAATAGGTTGATACTAAGGGATATTTTTTCATTATTTCCACACTATTTAACCAAGTGATATAGATTATATTTAGCTATGTTCAAATGCAGGTTGAAAAGGTTGAGAAAGGAGTGAAGTCAAAAAAGCTCTCAAGGACAATAAGGATGAAGTTGATTTTAAGGGAGTTCTTTTTGAGACAAAGATTTCCTCACATTGGATCAATGTAGGTGATACAAACATGGGTCACATTGACCTTGAGGAATTCAAAAAAGGATGTATGGACCAAATCCCTCAGTGTTGGCCAAGAAGATGGTGAATAATGAGATTGCACAGGTAGCAGGCTTTCCTCCCTCAATGCGATGCCCTAATTTAATTGTGGAATGTGTAAAGCATTATAAGTGGGATTAGAGAAGAATCATAGGCCTAGATGGAAAAATATTGGCCTATTTTACAAAGGAAGCTTTGGTAGAGGCCTTTGACATCCCTACTCACTCCAAGATGACATTAGTTAAAATGAAGGACGCCGAGGCAGTCTATACTAAAGTAACTGACAAATATTTGGAAATAATCAATTCTAAATGGATGAAGAAGCCCAGACCACATCTATCCAAAATGTTTAAGAATCTCTACAAAGGGGTTGGGTTTCACATAATTATTACATGCCATCTACTTATATATCTTCTCATCCCAATTGCATATATCCTTCGTATTGTAGAATCATAAATTGTCACCTGGGCTGACAATTTCACACTATGTTTGGCTCCCCCTTAAGTGCTTAGGCCTAATTATGCTTATTATTTACCCATCTTATTGTTGTCTTTGAGAAATTAAATTAATTTTGGGAACTAAATTTAATTATCTATTTAACAAGCATAAAAAATTCAAAATAGGTCTTAACAAGGGTGCCCTCACCCATTTTTGCCCTATTTTGGCCCAAAATTTAATAGTTTATTGTTGGTATTAATATGTTAGCAAATTTCAATACATTTTTGGACCTTTCAAAAGAATTATTGTAGGAAATGTTGAAATACACATAAATATAAGTCTTCTTCACCATTTGAACGTCTAAGCACACCTAGGAAATCTAAGTAATTTAAATATCAATTGAGAATTCTAAAAGGAAATTCAAGAGTGGAATAAGTAGTATTTTTACAACACTTTCATTAGTCAAGATCATGTTTTCAATGCATCAAATCTATGTTCAAGAATAACTTAGATTGTTTCATGTTTTATATTCATTATCATTGTGAGTACTAACATTTGTAGGACCTTCAGTCAATTATCAAGTTCTCCTTGTATGAGATATTCATAATGACTTCAGTCCATCAAGGAATGCAGATTTGAATGGTAAGTTGCATCATTGTGATTTATCATTTATTTTTATCTATTTAGCTTTGCCCAACCTAGGGTAAGCACTCTTTATCCAACATCATCATAGCCATTGTGGAGGTGGAAACACCAAAATGGGGTTTAACTTAGGCAAGACCATATATGGCACAACCCTTCCTCTCTTCTCTTTCTTATAGGTTGCAGATCTAAAGTGGATTTGGAGAATATTGAAGACTTCAAATCAAGATCAAGAATACAAATACCTCCTTTCATAAAATTAGGGAAAGATCAATTATTTGCTGACTAACGAAGTTTCAAAGTTGATTTTGATAGAGAAGCACCTATAGACTGTAATGATAGAAAAGAGTCCCCCTTTGCCTTGCTTGATTTGGGAATAATTAATGATAAATTGGACTTGATATCGCCTTAATCTAGTGTTGTATAAATTTTACATTAGGTCTTGGGCCCTTGTGAACTAATGAACTTAAAATGGTACCTTGTTAAAGTGTTGTGAAGTGTTGTAACACACTTTCACACTTTTCTAAGGTTTTATTAATTAACTACACCTAATAAATCTATTTTTAACCTTAATCATGCCTTTTTTGGAGTGTTGTAAAGTGTTGTAACACACTTTCACACTTTTCTATGGTTTTCATTAATAATTGGGCTTCTTTATGCTTTAATTGGGCTTATTTTACATCCACAAGCCTCATTTAATGCATCTTTTCAAGGATAATATCGACACAAATCAACACCCAATCATAATTCAAGTGTTTTTAGGTTGTATGGCCTAGATTTGGTGGTCTGGGAGTCATTCACCACCTTGGATGAATGAGTCCCACCTAGGTTTTTGGGTCCTAATCCTCATTTTACACCTTTCTAAGCATTTTTAAAAATTGTCCCATAAATTATGCCTAATGGGACTCATTCTCCACCTTGGGTGAATGAGTCTCATGTGGCCCAAAATTAAAATTAATTCAAAATTTTGGCAGGATTTTATCCTCCTAGATCTGGTGTTGGCTTGTAGTGTTGTAATTTCAGGAAATTTAGCATAATTAAGTATAAATACAAGGTTCTTTCACTCATTTTCACCTAAGATTTTTGTGATAGCATTCATAATAGAAAGTTTGAGTTCACAAGAGCTTTCAAGATCATTTCTAAGGCATTTAAGGGCATAATTCTTCATCATTTATTGCAACAATTCAAGGTCCATCATCATCAAGTAACCAATGTGTTGTTGAGCTAGTGTTGTGATGTAGCATTGAAGGTCCATTTGCAAGCATAGTTTCATATCCATATTCAAGATCAAGATCTACATCCTTCATGGCAACTTCATGAACTAGATTGTTAATTTACATCTCACAACATTATTCAAGGTATCATAGTTGCATATTTCATATTTCATTCTTCTATTTCATTATTTCATCATTTGGTTTAATTACCTAAAAGGGGTTTGACTAAGGAAAACCCCCATTTCCTAACAATCAACAAGTTTTCCCCTCTTTAATGTGTGATTGCAGGTTTATAGATTGAAGAAAAGTGGATTTGACGCCTTCAAAAGTACCAAAATGATAAAGTTGTAAATGTCGTCAAAGTTGTCAAGACTCACAAAAACTCAGATCTAGAGCAAAATATCCATCCAATTTGTATGAAATCAGTGGGAAAGTGCTTATTTAATCCATCTTCAGAGGCTTGCAAAGTTTCAGTTCAAGATTCTGCTCTTGGGACACTTTGCGACAAAACATGACTAATCCCCCAGAAGTGGCGAATGAGTCCCACTATGTAATGTCCTCGTTTTAGCTGACGTTGTTTGTTGAGGAGTGAGCCTATCATTTTGAACCTCGTAGGCTAACAGTTTTGATTAGAGGGTTGTCCATGGCAGTTATCCAAAGTTTCGAGACATCACTCCATCAGTTGATTCAGGTTTGGGCCTTTGCAGAGACTTACAAAGTGATATTTAGACACTTACTATTTATAGTAAGTCAGGCAGATAGGGGTTCCTATTTCTGGCAGGGCACCTGGTTTAGTTGGTCATCTCAGTTTCGACCCAGTTTGACAGTTTGATGAGCAAACGGTGAATAAGGGAGCATTTAATAATAATTAAATAATAATTATTATGACTTTATATATAAAGCCACTTTAAGTGAAATATTAAAATATTAATTAATGGCAAATTATAAATTATTTAATATTTTATAATAGTGGAGCAATATTAATATTAAATGAGTATTTATTACTCATTTAAAAAGGATGCCATTTATTAATGAAATTGCCTAAGTTTCAAAAGAGGCAAATTTTATATTATTAAATGCATTTAAATTGCTTTTTTGAAGGGGGTCGACTTTTTTGAGAGAGATTTATTTCTCAAAGACATAATAGAACTCATTATGATATGATTATTCAAATTTTGTCTTTTCTCTCTGAGAACATTTTGGAGTTGGAGAAACAAGGGTTTTTGCAGATAGTCTTTGGAGAACATCAACTCTTCAAAATCAGACATACTGAGGCTGTGAAATACTAGTTGAAGCTTGTCCATTAGAGTGGCTTTATTCAGAAGCCATATTAGTGCTTATAGTTGAAGAAATAAGAAGGGTTTGAAGGAGAAATTATTGAACTTAAGAAAGATCAATTTTCATCTCCATTTACCAGATCTCAGACAAATTTCTTCTCAGCCGTACGACTCATTTATTGCTGCCAAAGCTGTACCTTACCAATTGAAAGGTGTGTGAATTATGAGGCAAATCGCTTTGCCCTTTGCTTCCTCATTTCATCAGTGATTGGCACCTTGGTCTCTAGGGGTGATTTCATGCATTTATTGGTGGGAGAAATCTTCATTCAAGCTGGCCGTACCATTTCTATCTTCTCATACAAGCAGCTGCAAGTAAATCAGGTTCTTTGAATAAAAATTACTTGCCTTTTTGTATGCATGTCATTGATATAGCATTGTAATCTTCCAACAAGCAGAATAAAGCTATTCGCCTTCATTCTGAAAGTTCTTTGCTTATATAATTATCAATCCTTATATTTTTCATATGATTTTCAAGCATTTATTGAAAAATTGCATAAACCCTCTTATTGCAAAAACCACACAAAATCACAAAATATCAAAACACAAACAAAAACTTTCATTTCTGATAGTAGCTAGGGTTGAGAGACACCAGACCTCCTACAGTGGTATCAGAGCACAATTTTCCTTCCATCCTGTGCTTTTTCAGTTGCTTTTTCAGTCAGATGTGTGCTTTTTCGATGCTTTTTCATGAGTAGAGATATTATCTTCTATAGTAAGGGTAGAGGAACATGAAGAATTGAGGATTGGACAGGTCCACCTATTCCTAAAGGTGAGATAGTGACAGGGGTTCTGGGTATTCACAGATCCAGTTTCAATAGCAGTGAGAACAGTGTCACTACATTGATGGAAGATCGTGAGATTCCTACAGAGGTACATAGGGATCCAGGGAAAGAGCATGCCAGAGGTGAGATTTCTGATGATGAGTTCAGACGCAGGCATGATAATATGATGGACATGATGTCTTAGTTAATGGGCACGATGAGGTAGTGTACTCCGCCTCAACAACACTACATTCAGATAGGACAGACGAGCGGGATTGCAGGTATAGACCAACCACTGGTGTCAGTACAGCGATAATCGTCACCTATTTTTCATGAGCATAGGCCTAGACAACCTACATTTATATCTAGAGAGGCACCTTCGATGCCGGAGGTAGAGTAGGAGGGTCACCAGCCTGAGTTTCATCCACATCACGACATGTCGGTGGTAGATGTGACTAGATTCTTTGGAGAGTACTCAACATTGGCACCTGAGATCAAGAAGTGTCTTTTCATGAGTTCATGGATGTGCATAAGCCCAGAGGGGGAGGTAGATTTGACCGCAGAGCTCCTCAACACTAGCAGCCACAGCCACAGGTGAAAAGGGATCTTTAGCATGCAATCAACAAGATTATCTTGCCTTACTTTGATGGCTCAGATAAAATTTTAGCGAGGTCTTGGGTACAAAAGTTAGACAATTACCTATCATTGAGACCTATGCAAGAGGATGAGGCCATTAAGTTTGCTACACTACATCTTGATGGATTGGCGCATGATTGGTGGCATCACGACATGTACACCCTTGGTCATCACACGGTTACCACCTATCAGGAGTTCACGAGAAGGCTCATAAAGCATTTTGACAAAAAGGATCTAGAACTTTATTTCCGGGAGCTAGCTCAGCTCAGGCAGACAGGTAATTTGGATTCTTACATCGGTGAATTCCAGAGGGTTGCAGTCATGGTGACAGGTATTTGAGAGAGGAGACTTGTCATTCTCTTCATCGAGGGATTATATGAGGAGAGTCATACACAATTTCAGCCTAAAACAAACACCTTGCCTGTTGAGGAGAGTCATACACCAGTTGCAGAACCAAAGAAGAGAATAGCAACAAGAATTGATGATGCAACTCGTGATGAATTGAGGAGGAAACAACTTTGTTATTGGTGCAGAGAACCTTACAACAAGGAGCATGATTTTCCTTTGAGACCAAAGGGCAGAGCCAACCGCGCCATGTGGGTTTACTATGGAGATGTTGAGTTTGAGGATTCAGACTAGCAGGCTGTTTCAAAACATGCGGAGGCCGGGAATGCCTCTATGGAGTTTGGGCTCGATGCCAACTTGTCCCCATTGGTATTATCTACTAGTGTACGAGATGATTCATTTAGGTCCAGGGGATTAGTGGATGAACAACGATGTATTGCTATGCTTGTCACCAGAGCCACACACAATTTTATTGATGAGAGCTTCGTCAACAGATGCAGACTCCAGACAGAGGACTTCACTGGATTCAGAGTTCGGGTGGCAGAAGGATATACCCTCACTTGCACTCGATGAATTTGTAATCTCACCCTCATGCTGAATGATTATGAGTTGCAGGTAGACTTTTATGTGGTCAACCTGGGTGGGATGGATTTAGTGTTGGGTATGAGATGGCTTCAGGACATTAGTGTGTTCACCCTCAACTTGCCTAAAATGGAGATGAGATTTGAGGTACAAGGCAAGAAATATGTGTTGAGGGGGATTACAGATGGGAGCCTATGCTCTATCTCTCTCGTTAGTGGGAAGAGTGATGATAGTGTTTGGGATCCTACTTGTGCACTGGGATTTCAAAATCAGCTTCGGAGGAGTTTCACAGTGAGTACATGGTGCAGAGTGTATATGGTTTCATGTTTGATCCACACGTACACGATTTGTTTCAGGTGCACAGTTCTGGTATGCACGTGCTGGATATGTTGGATGACAGTATATCTCGTGTAGTTTTAGGGAGCAAGTGTTGCTTGTAGATTGACTTGCTTCCTCTTGAGTTTCTTGATCCTATGACAGACAACATTGCGGTTGACAGGGGATGGAATTCCATTCTAGTTGATCAATTGTGGGAGCTACAAGAGTCAGTTGTGGCTATCAGGGACATTAACAGGCACTACCCTTGGGATCCAGGTGGTGTGGTGCATTTTTATTTGCAGAGATTGCTTGGGGACAAGCAATTTTAGGGAGGGCAGACTGTAATGTCCCCATTTTAGCTGATGTTGTTTGTTGAGGAGTGAGCCTATCATTTTGACCCTCGTAGGCTGATAGTTTTGATTAGAGGGTTGTCCATGGCAGTTATCTAGAGTTTCAAGACATCACTCCATCAGTTGATTCAGGTTTGGGCCTTTGTAGGGACTTACAAAGTGATATTCAGACACTTACTATTTATAGCAAGTCAGACAGACAGGGGTTACTATTTCTGGAAAGGCACCTGGTTCAGTTGGTCATCTCAGTTTCGACCCTGTTTGACAGTTTGATGAGCAAATGGTGAATAAGGGAGCATTTAATAATAATTAAATAATTATTATTATGACTTTATATTATAAAGTCACTTTAAGTGAAATATTAAAATATTAATTAATGGCGAATTATAAAGTATTTAATACTTTATAATAGTGGAGCAATATTAATATTAAATGAGTATTTATTACTCATTTAAAAAGGATGCCATTTATTAATGAAATTGCCTAAGTTTCAAAAGAGGCGAATTTTATATTATTAAATGCATTTAAATTGCTTTTTTGAAGGGGGTCAAATTTTTTGAGAGAGGTATTTATTTCTCAAAGACATAATATAACTCATTATGATATGATTATTCAAATTTTGTCTTTTCTCTCTGAGAACATTTTGGAGTTGGAGAAACAAGGGTTTCTGCAAACAGGTTTTGGAGAACATCAACTCTTCAGAATCAAACATACTGAGGCTGTGAAATACCAGTTGAAGCTTGTCCATCAGAGTGGCTTTATTCAGAAGCCATATTAGTGCTTACAATTGAAGAAATAAGAAGGGTTTGAAGGAGAAATTATTGAACTTAAGAGAGATCAATTTTCATCTCCATTTACCAGATCTCAGACAAATTTCTTCTCAGCCGTATGGTTCATTTATTGCTGCCAAAGTCGTACCTTACCAGCTGAAAGGCGTGTGAATTCTGAGGCAAATCACTTTTCCCTTTGCTTCCTCATTTCATCAGTGATTGGCGCCTTGGTCTCTAGGGGTGATTTCATGCATTTATTGGTGGGAGAAATCTTCATTCAAGCTGGTCATACCATTTCTATCTTCTCATACAGGCGGCTGCAAGTAAATCAGGTTCTTTGAATAAAAATTACTTGCCTTTTTGTATGCATGTCATTGATATAGCATTGTAATCTTCCAACAAGCAAAATAAAGCTATTCGCCTTCATTCTGAAAGTTCTTTGCTTATATAATTATCAATCCTTATATTTTTCATATGATTTTCAAGCATTTATTGAAAAATCGCATAAACCCTCTTATTGTAAAAACCGCACAAAATCACAAAATATCAAAACACAAACAAAAACTTGCATTTCCAACAGTAGCTAGGGTTGAGAGACACCGGGTCTCCTACACACTACATGCATTTTTCTAAGATTTTTGTAGATATAGATACCCTTTTTCTAAAAATCTATTCTTGTACAGAAACCCAAATCTGGGATTGATTCGCCCAACTTGGCGAATGAGTCCTAGTAGGCCTAAATTTTAGGATTTGCAACATTTCCAATCTTCATTCAAGCCTCTACAAGTTTCCATGTGCACACTTCTGATTTTACAACTTTCTATTCTGATTTATATGTATTTCTAGGTCATTCATCCATGCATCACTAGGTTTTGTCATTAGATCTTGCATTTCATTTATCTTTCCAAGTCTTAAGTTGGTGGTGAGCCCCTCTTGTAATCTAAAATCACACCCTTGGATACCCTTCTAGCAAATCTCTTGCCTCTATTCCACTCTTGGGGTGTGATCTCTAGGGTTTCCTTGAGTGAAACTTGAGAGAAATAGGTCTAGGTCTCCAAACACCTAGTTTGTGTTCCACCTCCCAAGAGGTGGAACACCTATTTCCGTTGTTTCATAGACTATGATGCTACTATATGTTGGAGTTGATAGTAAGCCCCACAGATCCAAAAATCCACCTGCAACCAAAACACGTATCACATCTGAAGAGAAAAAGCCTATCATGTCCCTAATTGGGACCTATCTCCTACTAGGCGGGAAAAAGCATTTTAAATGCTAATTTAAAATTAATATTAATTTTTTAAATACTATTAATAATATTAAAATATGAAATTTAAATGATTAAAAATAACATTTAAATTTATGTTCTGGTCGACACTCTTGTGCTGGCACTAAATATTATTGTTTGAATTTAATTTTGTGAAGACCTTTGTTGGCATAAGTATTTAAGCTAGGTCGATTTCTTGGAGGAGGCATCACGATTGGAGAAAATGATCTTTGTTCTCGTCAGAGACATAAACCTCTACAAGTTAGGACAAACCCCTACTTGCAACTATGATTCTCATTACCTCACATCTAGAGCATTCATCTAATCCAACCACTAGCTTTAGGTCTAAGGAATTCATTCGACCACAACCCGAAAGGAGGTAATCAACTACCATCACGTGAAGGAGAGTGTCTCAGGATTGACAAACCCAATCATCATAGGAGGCATGATCTTTCACATCTACTCTACAATTTTTGTCCAACAACGATTAACATTGTTACTCATCACACCTTACTCAAGGGTCATAGGCCTCATCCATTGTGGAGCGACAACATCATCCATTCCTCATACTTCTGCATATCATCGTCATCGTGCAAGCTCGACCCTATGATCTAAAGCCAATTCCAACCTAGCGAGGATGCATCATCTGGAATGAGGTATACACAAATATGCGAAGGAGAAAAATGATCGAACAAGATCATTCTCTGGATTGTTGGTGAGCACCAAATAGTTGAGATTGTGTGCCACTATAGATCTATGAATATGGAATTGAGATCTGAATGCCACCTAGTGTGAGTCGATGTGATATCAACAAATAGACTATCTACAATTAAAATTGCATATAAGAATATCATTATATGCCATTGACCCAATTGTAGTCATGTATTTCATAAAATATTTGAATTTCCATCTTAAATGAATTTTATGTCCTTAATTGGGGTGTTTCTCTATGGAAATATTTTCTGTTAAGTTATTCTGGACTGTTACTTTATTTTGTGGACAAGTGCCTATTAATATTGAATGCAAATTTGGTTATTATTGTTACTATAAGTGAAAATTTGTGCCAAGTGTATTACAATGGTATCAGAGCCTCGATCCTACCAGCATGTGGGTTTATTTTTGTGCATACAGATCGACATTGGATCAAAGTAAAGGAGGATGTATTGGCAACCTGAATTCTTACCTAGAATAGAGGATATAGACCCTATTCAAGAGCTATTGCTAAAATCATGAAAAAAGCTAAAAGAGTACGTGTTTGAAGCCCCCTAAATTTTGGACCAATAGAAAATTTGGCAGATCATGCAAAGGATTGTGTTCCCATTGATGTGTACTTGAAGGAACTCAAGAGCCACTACCCCACAAAAGAGGAATTTATGACTACATAAGGTGAAAGAAGAAAGAAGAAGAAGATTCAAAAACTGCCAAGGAAGACATCAAGGGGCCAAATCCAGAAGAATCATTCTTGAAACAAGAAGAGCCCAAGGTGATGGAACTTGAAGTAGTGAGGGGTACATTAGAGCCAAATACACAAGAGGAGGAAGTAATAGAATTTATTGAGTTCCTTGAAGGCACTAAAGTGGAGCCTAAAGTGGAGAAGATTTCAGCTGTGTATGAGGGGATCAAGGAAGACGTGATGAAAGTAGAGCAGGAAGAAGAATCAAAGCCGCAAGTTGAAGATGAAGATAACTTATTGATTCTTAATGATTGTATGCACCAACACAAAATTGATGAAGTGAAGGTAGAAAATAAGCCATTTGTTGATGAGCTTGAGATGAAGGAAGAGGTGCCTCTAATTTCAAGTGAAGTCCAAGAACTAGCCAGGCAAGCTTTAGGAGAGTTGAGTGAGTTTGAGAAAGGCATTGCATTTGAGCATGAAGTTTACATTGGACTGGTACCCATAGAAGAGCATGAAGCAATGTGGAAAGGGAGGTTTGAGGTGGTGGAAGACACTAAGGAAAGTAAGAAGCCTTCGTCCTTTGATTTACGAACCCATGGGAGAACATTCAAAATTTGAAAGTTGATGGGAGTTGATGGCCCTTGGAGATACATCCACCCTTTAGTGTTTGTTGAGCATGATAATGCGATGACATGAGATCCAGGAATTGACATGTTTGTTGCGCTATTTCTTTGGGATCATGACACAAGTATTGGATTGCTGACATTTACATCAAAGTTGAGCAACATAGTTTTGGAGTACAGACACCATACCCTTCATCACTTGTGGATTATCTTGGCACTCATAGACACGAGCTTGCAATTATTTCAGGGAAAGAAATTTTCAGGACGGGAGAACTATCATGTACTCGATTGGGACCTATCTCCTACTGGGTGAGAAAAAGCATTTTTAAGTGCTAATTTAAAATTAATATTAAACTTTTAAATAATAATAATAATATTAAAATATGAAATTTAAATTATTAAAAATAACATTTAAATTTATGTTCTCTCCGACACCCTTATGCTGGCGTTAAATATTAATGTTTGAATTTAATTTTGTGAAGCCAACCTTTGTTGGCATAAGTATTTAAGTTGGGTTGATTTCTTGGAGGAGGCATCATGATTGGAGAAAACGATCTTTGTTCTTGTTAGAGACAGAAACCTCTACAAGTTCTCTACAAGTTAGGATGAAACCCCTACTTGCAACTGTGATTCTCATTACCTCACATCCAAAGCATTCATCTAATCTAGTCACCAGCTCTAGGTCTAAGGAATTCATTCAACCATAACCCGAAAGGAGGCAATCAACAACCATTGTGTGAAGGAGAGTGTCTCAACATAAAAAAACCCAATCATTACAAGAGGCATGATCTTTTTCATCTACTTTGCAGTTTCCATCCAACAACGATTAACATTGTTACTCATCACACCTTACTCAAGGGTCATAGGCCTCATCCATTGTGGAGTGACAACATCATCCATTTCACATACTTCTGCATATCACTGTGCAAGATCGAACCTACAATTTGAAGTTGATTCCAACCCAGTGAGGGTGCATCATCTAGACTAAGGAATACATGAATCTGTGAAGGAGAGGAACGATAGAATGAGGTCATTCTCAGGATCGTAGGTGAGCACCAAACAATTGAGATTGTGTACCGCTATATATCTTCAAATATGTAATTGAGATCTGGATGCCACGTAGTGTGAGACGATGCAATATCAACAAATAAAGTATTTGTAATTCAAATCACATATAAGAATATCATTATATGCCATCGGCCCGATTGTAGTCATTTATTTCATAAAATATTCAAATTTCCATCTTAAATCATTTTTTTTTACTTAATTGAGGTGTTTCTGTGTGACAATCTTTTCTGTTAAGTCATTATGCACTGTTACTTCATTCTGTGGACAAGTGCATATTAATTATGAATGAAAATTTGGCTATTACTATAACTGTAAGTGCAAATTTGTGCCAAGTGTATTATAAAGCCATTGTATGCTCATGCAACCTTGAGAAAATATGATCCACAAAAGCATCTGATATGCCTTTTGTATTGAATAATGAACATCTGGATAATTGATTATAATGAAGGATCAATACTTATAAAAGGAAAAACGAAAACCTTAGATGAGGATTTGATTATATTATGAAAAGTGTCATCATCTCATGCAATAAGACAACTTAACCTATTAATAGCCTAATATAATAAATAAAAAATCATTCCTAAGTTTAGCTTAAGTGAATAAAGTAATAAGGGACCTAATAATTAATTAATTATCAAGTGATGTACTAATTACTCCAACAACCCCCCTTAAGGTCAACTTAGGGAGAAACTAAACAACTTGATGAAGAATGTAATGATGGATGAATGGATGGGTCTCGACTACAAGGCCTGATGAGGTGCCCATGCACAAATAAATGAAATCTAGCATAACTAGAGAAAAGGAGAAAACCGCATGGGAAAAAATCTTTTTCAAAAGAGAGAAAAAGAAATAACTATATTAGTGAAAGAAGGATAGGAGTACTCAATGTGACCCCCATGGACTACTTCTATCACACAAGTACAATAGATGTCCCCTAGTAGGAGAGATAAAATGAGGATATAAATCCCCCATAAAGAAGTAGCTCTTGTGTCAATGATGAATGCTTGAAGATAGACCACGATCTACTTCTTGTAAACAACATTTATCCCCTTAAGAAGAAACAAATCCATTGGTGATTGGAGAAGCCAATCTAACAAGATGGGTGAATCAGGAATCCAAATCCAAATGATGCATGCCTCTAAAAATTGCTCAAGTTTCCACATGTCAAAAAGAGATGATGTCAATCTAAAATCCTGTGAAAATTGATGTAGAAAAAGCTCCAAAGAAGATGAAGATTATGGGACAACAATGATGGTGTAGCTATCAACAAAGAGGAGATGAATGTACTTAAAGTAATCCTCCAAATCTGCAATATGAGAATCTACAAACAAGGATGATATGTCAGAAATATATGAATCCCAAGTAGCTATGTTGAAAGATGATGTATAACTTGCTGCACTAAACCAATAAGGTCCAAAGATGTGGTGATTCTAAGCTAAACAAGAACAACAAAAGATAGTGATGTAGTTTCAATTTGAAGAGTGGGAACATGAAGGAAAGTCTTTGAACCATCAGAACATGCAATAAATCACCTTCAACCAAAACACTTATCACATATGAAGATCAAAATCCATTAATATGCTCATGCAACCTTGAGAAGAAATGATCCACAAAAGCATTTGGTATACCTTATGTATTGAATAATGAATACTTGGATAATTGATTACAATGAAGAATCAATCCTTATAAAAGGAAAAAGAAAACCCTAGATGAGGATTTGATTAATTGTGACAAGTGCCATCATCTCATGCAATGAGACAAATTAAACTATTAATAGACCAATCTAATAAATAAAAAAAGAACTCCTAAAGTTTATCTTAAGTGAATAAATTAATAAGGGACCTAATAACTAATTAATGATTAATTAATTATCAAGTGATGTCCTAATTACTCCAATATTGTATAGGTCCTGAAACTCAGAAAACCCTCATTTTAGACAAGGGAACCCTCTCCCTTGTTCAACCAAATTGAATCCAAATTTTGATGCCAAGTTCCCTAGTTCCTGCTCTCTATCCCGTTTCCTATTTCTATTCATTAGTTTTGTGTTTTTTTGAATTAGTAGTTTGTTGTGTTGGTGTTTTTTAATTCCCAAGCTTATCTCCAAGGGATCCTATGGAATTTCCATTTCCAATACTTAGCAACCTGGAGGGATTGGCCAACGAATGAGTGAAGGCAATAATGCCTTCCTCCTGCACTTTGGGCTCTGCAAAACCTGAGAGCATGATCACACACAATGTATTCAAGATTATGTGTGCCAATTAACCATGCACATTGTAAATAACAGATGGATTCTCATTAATTTTCTCAATAAATGGAACCTTTCAAGGAGTTGGCTACTCCTTTACAATATTCAACAATATAGAGCCTGAGAATATGTAACTTTACACAAACTTTATCAAATAAGGTTTGACAGAAGACAGATTTTATAAATTTGTTCTTTAACTAAAGTGAATGATTCCTAGGAACTCTAATTTCAGACACAACTACTAAATTAGTGCCTAATCCCAGGGTGAGGAGTCAATTCAACTGCAAATCATACAATATGATAACTTTTAACCCTAGTATTCATGAGCAATTGCATAATTGCATTATAGTGTATGCTCTTTGTGTTCCAAACTCACAACTACTTATCAAATCCAAATAACATTTACACAAATCTAGGTTCTAATTAAAGTAATTTAACTAACTCTTTGAACCAGAACCATAATCAAAGCATACACCATTGAGAAAGAAATGGGGAATAATGAAAGATCCTTGATCATATTCTCATTAATAATCAGTGAAAATACTACAATGGAGAGAAAATGAGCTCATAAATTTAAACAATATCTATTCAGAAATACTGGAGTTGCCATACAGTAAGAAAATTTGCAGAAAAGACTCGACTGAACAACCTAGAACTAGACTCAAGGTAATTTTTTTGTGCTTACATTACAATCTCAATCTGGAAATCAGTTCAACAAAAAACCCCTCTGTTATAATGAACGACCTCTCATTTAAGAGAAATGAGAAGAAAATAGGAAATCCCTAAAATAAATCCACCATTGACACATGGCACGCCCAACTCCCTTGATTTGCAACTGACTGACACTTAGAAGATGCCCCTTCACTCTTCATTTTCCCTCTTCATTTGCAACTGAAATTAATTTGGCTTTTTCAACTTGTAAATCCCATGTAACCCTCTTACCTACATGTAAAAACCCATTTTCCAGCTCTATTTTTACTCAATAGTGAAAAATAATAACTTCTGGGTCAAAACCCACATACTCAGCTGCCCCCTTTTGCTTTGTGGGTAAAATTTCTACCCATATGCATTTAACCTTATTACAAACATTTAAATACATGATTTTAATCATGCATTTTATCCCTCTGAAGCCTTCATGTTATTTTGCAAGTGGTTTGACATTTTGTCAAATAGTTGGCTAGTAATCATTTACCTGTGCATTCTACCTGCAACTAACTCATATTCACCTACTCATTCCAATCTAATAAGCCATTCATTCACATTTCTATCACTTGGCTCTAGCAAATATATCTCCATCAATCTAATTTGTTGCACTCAGAGACTCTCCACTTGCCCAATAATACAATTTCTAGTGGCATAACATTCAAACATCTTGCATACCATTTTCATTGTGCAAACAATCTTTACTTTGTCTAGACACTTTTCATCTTAGTGAGGCTCTCAACCATTCACTGAGAGAGACATCCATTTGCAAGTTGAAAAAACATTGCTTTGTTGTTAAAAAAACTTGCTTGGGTCGTTTTTATTATTGTTGGGCATTTAAAAAATGCAGCAACATGTTTAAAAGTGTGAATGATATGCAATAATGCTCCCTCAAATGTTATTAATAATGAAAACCCTCTTTTGCAACTGTTTGCAAGCTCAAATCATTCCTCCATAGACCATCCACATGGCATATTTTTGTTGAAGCGCCCAAGCACAGACCATTGTTGTTCCACCCCTTTTTTTTGACTCAAAAATGCGATGGGATAAGATGATGTGATGGGGGAAAACTCAAGTAAATCTGATGCAACCTTTGATTTCCATTTTCTCTTTTAAAAACTTGAGATGCACATGCTGATTACACCTTCCAACAATTGCCTTTGTTTTAAAATATATTTTAAATGGGCCAATAGAATGCCCATCGCATTTTCACCCTACTCTCCTCAACTGTGGAAACCATAGTTGGGGTTCAAGGATCTTGGGAAGAGATCCAAGACCATGAACTAATTGGAAAAGGTTCAATTTAATTTATTTTATTTTATAAATGTTGTAAAATGTATTTGAAGGAAATTTGATTCCTCTTCTGAGTTGTAATTGTTACCTATTTTTCACTACCAGCTCAAACAGGTAGAGCTGAATTATAAATTCAAGCCAAGGTACACAAGTTGTTTTAATTTTTTTTTGCTAAAGTACTCATATTGTGCATTGTTTCATAACAGTGTAAATTTCAGTGATATTATGCAAAAACGTTTCAAAAATGATATCATAAGTTTGCATAATATTTGCTGTTTTATTCATAATGTACGAACTAGAATCCCACACAAGCTGTGGGAGTAACTCATTTTGATTTTTACAATCAAATAAAGGGTGCATAAGCAATGGTATGCTATACAACTGAAAATAACGAAAGCATAGGGTAGAAGGTGATTCGTCATTTCCTGGAATGACGAATCGTTGACAGTTGAGATTTTCAGTTGTGACGCCAGCTCCAGCTCCGTTTCCAGTTTCAGCTCCAGCTCCGCGTACCTGCAAGTTTGAGGGAAATGTTGTTAGAGCAATGCAGATCAAATCCTCTCATATGCCTACGCTACTAACAGGAATATAAGATACAGTCGATCAGGAATCCATCAGATGATTGCAAAAATTCAAACAACATAAAGAAAAGAGGAAGCTTTTAGTTTCTTTTATTTTGCTAACATTTTTTATTTCAATGTGCAGGAATAGGTTCATCATGTTCGTAATCATTTCATCAGATATGTGGAGTAAAATAGGCTCCCACAAGGGTTGAGCTTGACATATCAAGAAGGATATACTCACAAGTTTCATACGAAGTTCATGAATATTGATAACAACCATTAAAAGCATCAATGTTGCACTCATCAATTTCATATTCTGTTCAGCTCTACTTTACATTTTTTCTTTATATCTAAATGAAGTATTGAGCTTCTTTGCATTAAAGAGAAATAGAATATTCAAGCATTGGAATGTTTTTATAACTTCAGAAGCATATCATTGTAATCATAATCATGGAGTACAACAAATTTGCAATAATCCATTTCTCTACAAGTTCTTTAACAACAAGACCAATTTTGGCTTAGTCAACATTTAAGAGGTTTGGAAGATACTGATTCGTCAAAAAGGCATGTTTGTTTCAAGTATCAAATGAGAATATCAAAAAGATCATGAGTTTGAAAAGATAAATATTCAACTGCTACTGACGAGGTTAAGAGAAAGTTCAGATTTAGCAATATTTATAGCTAAATTTTAAATAGCAAATGATAGTTCCAGCTATTACTAGTCTTGAAGCTAGCAGAGGATATGTAAAGTGTAGTGGAATCTTGTTATGCAAAATGAAGCATTGTCATTTATCAAAAAGGTATACACTATTACAAGTGCCAATGAGACAACAGTGAGGTATGAGTTGATCAGCATTAGCAATGAATGGAGCATCTATTTTTTATGGTAGTCCTTATTTGCAAAGATACAAAGAAACAATTTTGCATGAATGAAACTCAGTCACAAAAGACCAAAGGGCAGTCAACATGGCAGCAGAATAGTCTTTAGTTTTCATTGGCAAGTAGCTTTCATACAGGCTGCATATATGAGACAAGTGCAGATGATAAAGAATATGCCATTCAAAGTCATGATAATGAAATGTCATAATTTGAGAATGATGATATTCTCATGGTGGAGTTTGTGCACAACAGTATAAAGGTCAAAGAATGAAGGAGAGCAATCAAATGGCATTCATATTATGATCTGGAGGGATCTTATCACAATGAAGGTGATTGTAATATTGCTGGCAGTAATTACATAAGGATAAACAAAGTTTTCTTTTTAAGCACTTTTTACAAGGAATGAAGTAGTCAAGCACATAAGGCTCAAGCTTGTTGCAAGTTTAAACAAGATACATTAATGTTACATGCCGAACCATATATCATACACCCGCAATAGAAGAATATCCAGTTAGAGGAATACAGTCATGGCTGTGAGATCAAAATTGAGCCATCATAATCATGTTGACTTTCAGATGAAAGAATATACGAAAAGTAAAACAATTGATCTTCATTTCTTTGCAGGAAAAGGAAACATATACTCTTTTATTTTATAATTTCTTTGAGTTGAAGTAAGCTGCTAGTTACAAAAATCTGAGTATGGAGATATAATCAAGAGCAGCCTGTAAAGTCTAAATACAGTGAGGAAGATAAACACCCAGTAGAACAAACCGAAAGGGCTTTTCAAGTCTAAATAAAAGTTCACATTTAGAACAAAAATCTCAAGTATCTATAAGATTACAAATACTCAGATGAAAGGAGAAAATCGTGGCTGTTTATCCAATAAGAGCACATGAAATCAAAGTGTTTCACCTATTGTGAGTTTAGAACAAACTGTCTTTTACAGAGGTAAAAGTATATAATCTCCAACAAAAGCCCCAAAGTTCTCTCAAATGGCGAACTCAAAGAGAAAGGAGATATCAACGCAAACATATTTAAATATATCAGAGTGAAGATAGCCGTGGCCAGATTCATGATAAATATCTTCAGGTTCTAAATGAATATGTTCAAGGATAGAAAGGAAAAGTCTGGGGTACCCATTATCTACAATCAAAATGATTAAAACAACTTCAAAATGTAAGATTTTCCATTTCTATGGCTTCAAAATAGAAAGAATAGCATGGGTTTCTATTGAAGAATGCAAGTTACCTTGTGATATTGCTCAAATGATGAGTTCGAGCTTGATTCCAGCTCTCATGGCAGCCAAAATCGGCAAATACAAAGATACAAAATGCAGGTGACAAAAGTAGGTCAAAATATCATCATAGCCGTGCCATTTAAACCTCAAGAAAAACATTCAAATGCTCGAAAACACTCAGGTTTGAAACGAAACGAACTTCATTTTACCTACTATGTCCAGAATCTCTCAAAGAATTGTCAAAATCATCAGGAAGAAGATCAAGTTCAAGCTGAAACCCTACCAAGTAGTGGCGGCCGATTTCTTCCAGAAGCTTCTTCGAGTCAAATGCAAGTAATGATAATGTTTTAGGGTTTGATGGCTCTTTGTCCATTCACCCTAAGTCAAAGTGGGGTTTGATTTTTGACATAATCATTATGAAATGAGCATGGTGAAAATGTGGTCGGCTTTTCCTTAATTATTGCATGAGATAAATGTGGTCGATTATAATATAAATGATGGGGTCATCTTATTTTTGATAAATGGAATAAGAATGTTTCCAAATATATGCTAAGTGTAATGTATAAAGACCATGAGAGGAGAGTAATATTTTCAATTTTGCAAAGAGAATTAATCTTATTTATTTATTTGCATTGTATCATGTAAGCTAGTTAATTAAATGATATGTCATAAATCATTTAATTAATTTAGCGTTTTAAAATGCAAATGAATAAAGATTATGTAAAGCTGAGTTGTAACTATTGTCTCAACTGAAGATTAAATCGTGCATGGATTGAGTTCAAGATATCACAGGTGGATTGATACAAACGAGGGGATTTTTCAATGCTTGGACTCATTATTTACAACTTTCGAGTTCAATTTGAGTTGCAGATCAGTTACATGCTTTACGACTGCCAGTTTGAGATTGAGTTCACTCATTTTTGCATGAGTTTGAACCACTTTTTCAGGGATTTTTACTTGTGCTCGGATTTTACCTTGAGGTTATCATTTTGACACTGAAATTGAATTTCAGTTGCTTATTCATGCACTTTGAAGTGCATTCATTGTATATATTGAAAAGGTTCATCTTTTTCAATTCATTTCTTGTTTTTCAGCCTTTGCACTTTGCAAAGTGAATCATCTTGTAACTCAGTTTTGCTTACAAATTAATATAGTAGTGTTTTACAGGTTTACTTATGTCTTTTTGCAAAGATTCCTTCAAATTACAGTAAAATCAAGTCTACCTTTTCATTTGGTTGTCTTTATGAATGATTCGATGAAGTTTTATTGTACTTAAATATCAAAACCTTTAAAAATATTTGTCTCATTTATATTTACACGCATTCGAATAGTTAAAGTCATAGGTCTAAGTTTGTGTAAATGAATAATACTCTTCTTTGCTGTGAAAATCCTATTTTCCTTCAAAGCTGATTTATTCAAAGCCTTCCTTAGAATCAATTTTTGTGGTGAAACTGTCAAATTTGACTTGTGTGGTTAGTTTTCTGAGGTTTATTATGAATCAAAATTGCAGATCATTATCGGTTAGGTGCATCACCTTCAATTTACATTTTTGCATACATTTAGTTTTAGTCTTTCTCCCTTTTCCATCAAATCACTCAGTTATTAACCAAAAAATTAAATAGGAACCAACCTAGAATCTGGAGGTCTAATTCCTTATAGGATACCCACAGCCTGGAATTAGTTCCAATGTTTCAACAGATTGCTGAATTTAATCATTCAAGCGTTTGGGTGCAATCTGATTGACAACAGTTTTTGGCACACCCGGTGGGACTCTGAAGATCACTTCAGAGAAGAAATTCAAAAGTTTCAAGCTGCTATCCTGGTATATACAGCAACATATTTTACCTTTCAAAGGTACATATTTATACCTGGCGACTCCGAGCACATCTACTGGTTTCAACAAGTTTAGTGCTGGTATGTTTCAAATTCAAGCTTAATATTCTGATTTCCAACATTTATATGAGTAGAGATGACAGATTTTTATAGTCAGCATGTATACCCATTTTTGTTTCATGAAAATCCTGTCAACCAATCACCCTATCACCCATATCAGGCCAATCATGCTGCTGGTTTTGTGCCAAACAACCATGCAACAAAAACTTATCAGCATGCTCAACATGCTTACCTTCCACCCACCCCTGCTCCACCTTCAAATCAATATTCATATGTTCACAATCAACTCCAAGAGGTTGATTATATGAAAAATAACATGAAGGACATGAAGGACATATTGTTATACATTACAAAGCAGATAGAAGAGTTTAGGAGGCAACATGAACTTGATTTGTAGCAGCAGGAGTTAGACTATCAGGCCTACCTTCATGAGCAGGAATTGGAGACTCAACGAATACAGTTTGAAGAAAGGCTCGAGAGGGAGTTAGCTGCAAAAGAAGAGCAGATCAAGTTTTTGTTTGCTCAAAATCATGAAGTCCAAACAATTCCTTTCATTCTAGATCAACCCTTTTAAGATGAAATTCAAACTTTTCAAGATGAGGTTTTTGTAGAGCATCCCATTGATCAGGATAGCTCACTTATCATGGAGAAGATTAGAAATGTAAATCCATTGCGTTTAGCTTTGGAGGTTTACCGTTTAGAGCAGCTAAAGATTGAACAAGAAAGGATTGTGGAGTCTAAACCAATCAAAATTCCAAGTTTTAGGAGTGCTCTTTCAATACAGTAGCCAAATTGTAGCCAAGAGCAGCCTGAAACACCTCATGACGAACTTAGTAATCCTATTACAACAGCTGAATGTTCTTGCGGTCCCTTTTGTGCCAACAAAATAGAAAATTCACATGTCAAGCAAGAGGTTATTGCTGTTGATAGTGTGTTTCCAGCTGAAAATGAACATAATGCCTGTATAGAGGAGGTAGGTTCAAGCTTGACATTGAATCCTTTACACTTTGATTCGTTTGACAAGTTTTCCAGTGCTTTTTATGAGATGAACGGAAGCAGAATGGAAAGGCTACAGGGTGAAAGTTTTTTGTCGCAAAGACAAGTTATCAAGGTCTCATTGGACAAGAAGCCACCTGAGGAGGAAAATTCAATTTCTTTGTTTGACTAGCTACCTGGATTTATTGACAATGAGGAAGACAACTTACAGGTGCTCAACTTATCAGCTGTTTTGGAGTAGCAAGAGCACGTTGAAGATTTTTGTGAGTTGCTAGTCCATGACAGCAAGGATGATAATCTTATTTTGCATGAGGATATTACTGACTATCACTCTGAACATAAAAATAAATTAGATCAAGCATCAAATTTGTTTTCAGAACTTCCTTTGTATTACACCAAGAGGCTAGCATGAATGAGTTGAAAGCAGCTTGCCTTGAAGAGCAGTCAAGTGTATTAATTGAAGATGATCAATCTCTTCAAGACATATCAAGGTTTGACTGTCAAGATCCCACCTGTTCAGCTTGTAGAGAACTTGCCACTTTGTTGAACTCTTGTAGCGATCAAAAGCCCAAGTTAGTGAATAATGAAGACAATCAGATGTTGGAAGGTACAGGGGTTGATTCACAAAAAGGGGTTGTTTAAGTAGAGCAAGAAAGGTGACAAAATATAGATATTGAAGCACCTTTCAAGACAAAGGTTTGTGTTCAGCGTAATCAAGTGATTAAAGAGGTTGTGGTTGATAAGGGAGAAGTCAGCAAAAGGAGTTATCGGTTTAACCTCTCAAGAGGATGCCCCATCAGGTATTTTTCTAGGACTGATATTCAAAGCGCTCCTGATGCAGTTTCAATAAAAGGACAACAGAGTCAACCTGTCTCTTCACTCCAAAACAATAGTATAGTTGGTCATTTTCAATGGATGAGTGATTTTGTGTACATTCTTTACGAAGTTTTGCACCAATTTATTGAGCATCTTAAGGTTCTTCATCTATTTTCAGCTGTCTATAATCATGAAAATCAGTATTCGTTGTCAAGTAAGGGCAACTATTTCTCACAACCAGTGAATGGTCATGTCTGAGCACTAACATTGTTGGTTAGTGTAGGGTAGGGTAGAGTTTCAGTTTGGCTTTCAATAAGTGCCTACTGACACATTTCATTTCAGTTTTGTCATGTTTTCAATAAGTGCAATTGCTGCACCTTTTTTTTCAGATTCTGTCTTCAACAAAATTGCAGTAGTTTATTTCAAGTTTGCATTTTTGAAGCTAAGTTACAAAGTTTTTCAGAGGAGGTTAAGAGAAAAATCGAACTCCATTCCCAATGGATAAGCTACACAACTGGTCTATGGCATTTAACAGGGAAACACTCCACAAAGGTCGCCAATTTGTTACCTATTTTTCACTACCAGCTCAAACAGGTAGAGCTGAATTATAAATTCAAGCCAAGGTACACAAGTTGTTTTAAAAAAATTCTGCTAAAGTACTCATATTGTGCATTGTTCCATAATAGTGTAAATTTCAGTGATACAATGCAAAAACGTTTCAAAAATGATATCATAAGTTTGCATAATATTTGTTGTTTTATTCATAATGTACGAACCAAAATCCTACACAAGCCGTGGGAGTAACTCATTTTGATTTTTACAATCAAATAAAGGGTGCATAAGCAATGGTATGCTATACAACTGAAAATAATGAAAGCATAGGGTAGAAGGTGATTCGTCACTACCTGGAATGACGAATCGTTGACAGTTGAGATTTTTAGTTGTGATGCTAGCTCCAGCTCCGTTTCTAGTTTCAGCTCCAGCTCCGCGTACCTGCAAGTTTGAGGGAAATGTTGTTAGAGAAATGTAGATCAAATCCTATCATATGCCTATGCTACTAACATGAATATAAGATAGAGTTGATCAGACATCCATCAGATGATTGCAAAAATTCAAACATAAATAAAAGAGGAAGCTTTCAGTTTCTTTTATTTTGCTAACATGTTTGTTTCAATGTGTAGGAACAGGTTCATCTTGTTCATAATCATTTCATCAAATATGTGGAGTAAAACGGGCTCCCACAAGGGTTGAGCTAGGCATATCAAGAAGGATATACTCACAAGTTTCATACGAAGTTCATGAATATTGATAACAGCCATTAAAAGCATCAATGTTGCACTCATCAATTTCATATTCTGTTCAGCTCTACTTTACATTTTTTCTTTATATCTAAATGAAGTATTGAGCTTCTTTGCATTAAAGAGAAATAGAATATCCGAGCATTGGAATGTTTTTATAACTTCAGAAGCATATCATTGTAATCATAATCATGGAGTACAACAGATTTGCAATAATCCATTTCTCTACAAGTTCTTTAACAGCAAGACCAATTTTGGCATAGTCAACATTTAAGAGGTTTGGAAGATACAGATTCATCAAAAAGGCATGTTTGTTTCAATTATCAAATGAGAATATCAGAAAGATCATGAGTTTGAAAAGATAAATATTCAACTGCTACTGATGAGGTTAAGAGAAAGTTCAGATTTAGCAATATTTACAGCTAAATTTTAAATAGCAAATGATAGTTCTAGCTATTACCAGTCTTGAAGCTAGCAGAGGATATGTAAAGTGTAGTGGAATCTCGTTATGCAAAATGAAGCATTGTCTTTTATCAAACAGGTATACACTATTACAAGTGCCAATGAGACAGCAGTGAGGTATGAGTTGATCAGCATTAGCAATGAATGGAGCATCTAGTTTTTATGGTAGTCCTTATTTGCAAAGATATAGAGAAATAGTTTTGCATGAATGAAACTCAGTCACAAAAGACCAAAGGGTAGTCAACATGGCAGCAGAATAGTCTTTAGTTTTCATTGACAAGTAGCTTTCATACAAGCTACATATATGAGACAAGTGCAGATGATAAAGAATATGCCATTCAAAGTCATGATAATGAAATGTCATAATTTGAGAATGATGATATTCTCATGGTGGAGTTTGTGCACAACAGTATAAAGGTCAAAGAATGAAGGAGAGCAATCAAATGGCATTCATATTATGATCTGGAGGGATCTTATCACAATGAAGGTGATTGTAATACTGCTGGCAGTAATTACATAAGCATAAACAAAGTTTTCTTTTTAAGCACTTTTATACAAGGAATGAAGCAGTCAAGCACATAAGGCTCAAGCTTGTTGCAAGTTTAAACAAGATACATTAATGTTACATGCCGAACCATATATCATACACCCGCAATAGAAGAATATCCAGTTAGAGGAATACAGTCATGGCTGTGAGATCAAAATTGAGCCATCATAATCATGTTGACTTTCAGATGAAAGAATATACAGAAAGTAAAACAATTGATCTTCATTTCTTTGTAGGAAAAGGAAACATATACTCTTTTATTTTATAATTTCTTTGAGTTGAAGCAAGCTGCTAGTTACAGAAATCTGAGTATGGAGATATAATCAAGAGCAGCCTGTAAAGTCTAAATACAGTGAGGAAGATAAACACCCAGTAGAACAAACCGAAAGGGCTTTTCAAGTCTAAATAAAAGTTCACATTTAGAACAAAAATTTCAAGTATCTATAAGATTACAAATACTCAGATGAAAGGAGAAAATCGTGGCTGTATATCCAATAAGAGCACATGAAATCGAAGTGTTTCACCTATTGTGAGTTCAAAACAAATTGTCTTTTACAGATGTTGGGATTCAATGATCTTTTTTTAGATTAGCAACATCCTCAACCATAAGGCTGAGGTTGGAATTCAATGATCTTACCATAATAAAGATAGAGTCCTTCTCCCTTAAGTTTCTTAGGGTAGATATATTGCAATGAGAAATCGTGTCATACTTGCCATCAAGGTCCTGGACCTCTTGAACTAGCCACATAAGCAGATTAAAAGAGATATCCGCCCCTTCCTTGACCAACCCAGATGCCTGCAAAATGTCCATCTCACCCCAATACAAACCCCTCCCTTAGTGAGAGCTCATGGGAGGGTCTTCTTCTGGGAATCCCTCCGTAGGAGCAACCTTTTCCTCCCCTTGTCTTTAAACACTGACACCATAGGACAATCCTCCAAATCCACAACACTATTCACCTTCCCCACCATTGAGACCTCCCCATCCCCACCACATTGTTGAATATTCTCCTCATTCATAAAATATGCAACCTCACTGACCTTATTAACCCCAATTCCCTCCTGCATATTCTCAACCAATTCAAGGGAACACACTGGCCCATGTTTCAAGGTCTTCCTTCTGCTAGCTTTACCCTCCAAAACCTCCTCATTGCAGGAAATTTTGTGATGCAACATGATGTTTTTGTTTAAAAAAAAAGATTATTTCATCAAGTTTTGTCCTAGGTATTTTGGCTTGTGGAATTACTAATATGTTTTATTTTCTACAAATAGGTGAGTATCCACATGGTTTGATTTCATAAAAAAGAAGGCATTTCAGGTTACAATCTATTCCTTATGTCCTTTTTTATGGTATTTTATTAAGAAAGGATATTAATGGGATTTTGTTAAGGTGTATTGATAAAAATTAGACTAATAAAGTTGAATAATTCCATAATGACCTTTTAGGGGGTCATTATTCACTAAGAACAATTGTTGTTAAGGGTATGAGGGTTGGTTAACATTGACTTGATCTATTCAAAGATGCTCGTAAATGGGTAAGAAGTTCCAAGGAGTATGCTTATTTCACAGGTAAACAAAAGCTAGTTGCTCTTCCCCTTCACTACACCCAAATAGACTAGCCATTTGCACATGGGGTTTTAACTTTATTGGCATGATAAATACACCATCTAGTGCTAGTCATAAGTGGGTTTCAACAACTATTGTTTGCTTTAGAATGTGGAAAAAATTAGTTTCCTTCAAAGATGCTACCAAAGCCTCCATTCTAAACTTCATTTATGGGATGTTTACAAGGTTTGGTGATCGACTTACTGTTATTTCTGATAATGCGAAGGATTTAATAGGCACACAAAATCAATCAGTGGGTAGTCAAGTATGTAGTCTATTTGAAGAAATCTTTGAAATATTATCAAGGCAATGGATTAGCTTGAAATAAACCAATAAGAATCTCATCATAATCATGAAAAATACAATGGAAGACAACCAAAGGAATTGGCACACCAAACTCAAGATAGCCCTTTGGGTTGGTAGGATCACACCAAAGAGGTGAAGAATGTTAGTTTTATGATCAGATTTAATGCACATAAAATTAATTCAAAATCAGACACAATAACACAACAGATACCTTGGGAAAACCCTCCTCTTGAGGGAGAAAAACCCAACAACAATATATCAATTATATATTGAATCAATCACAATAATGATATCCTTACAAGAGGTTGATATACAGGCCCAAATACATGCACCAAAGAGTGATGCAACACAACAATACAAAGAGACAAATAGCTGATGAAATCTCAACCACCAATAATGTTGATCTGCCTTGAGAAGAACTCACACTTGATGAAGGACGAACTATGAATGAATGAATGCCAAGAGAGATACAATGAAGGAGTATAAATACAATATGGAATTGAGGGACGTGACCCTTCAATAAACACAAGTTGGCCTTGAGCAAATAATTGCTCCTCTACACAAGAGGTCGGCTCCTTTTGAAAATCGTGCCACTTCATAATGTGCCTCATAAATAAATATTAATTAACATTAGCAAATGACGTGTATCTTGAGCAATCACAATCTTCCATAAATTAAATAGCCTTAGCTACATTTAATTTATTATTCTTGTAACAAGGAGGTCGGTTGGAAGGATAAGACCGACACTGTCAAAACATCAACACTCCCTCTCAGGTGGGGAGGATTCTTCCAGCTGCACAAGACATATCACCTCATCGTGATGTCCATCACAATGGCTACAACCATATGTGAAAAGAAAGATATCACCTCATCCTGATATCAGATATCACCTCAACGTGATATCAACCATAATGGATACAACCATATATGGTAAGTACAAGTGTTCATCACTTGCTTGATGTTGTCACCTGAACATGAATTTCACCATGCCTCTCCTAGAGGGTGAAACACAAGTACAATAAAATCATCATAGACTCTCTCATGTGATGTTGTCATGGAGTCACACACATGACATCCACCATGGCTCTCCCAGAGGGTGGAAACAAGGGATTTCACCTCAAACTTCTCTTGTAGAGAAGAATGCATTAACACGGGATTTGACCTCGAACTTCTCTCACAGAGAACTCATTAACAAGGGATTTCACCTCGAACTTCTCTCATAGAGAAGAAGTCATTAAAGAGGATCACTGATACTGAGACTTCTTCTCAGTTAGGGCTAAATTCTCCACCATACCAAGCTTATCTCAAAAGTACACAAACTTTATCCTGGAGAGAGGCTTGGTGAGAATGTTTGTCATCTGCTCATCAGTGCTGATATACCTCAACTGTATAGCTTTCCTCAATACCATATCTCTAATATAATGGTATTTGATCTCAACATGCTTAGTTCTGTCATGAAACACAAGATTGAAAAAAATCTTCACACAACTCTGGTTATCACAATGAACGATAGTAGGCTCCATTGATTTTCCAAACAATCCTACAAGGAGCTTACGAAGCCACACTACTTCTTGAGATGCCACACAAGCTGCAATGTACTCTGCCTCTGCTGTACTCAATGCTACAGATGACTACTTCCTGTTGCACCAAGATATCATAGCAGATCCCAAACTGAAGCAACATCCAGAGGTGCTCTTTTGATTAGTGACACTCCCTGCCCAATTAGAATCAGTATAACCATGCAACTCCAAGTCCACATCTGAAGAATATCTCAACCCATATCCAACTGTGCCACACATGTATCTTAGGCTATGTTTCACTGCAACAAGATGTACCTGCCTCGGTTCACACATGAACTGACTAAGTGCACTCACTGCATAGCAGATATCAGGTCTAGTATTGACTAGATACATCAATGATCTAATCAACTGTGTATATGGAGGATCCACCAGATCTGAACTAGCTACAGTCTCCTTAAACATCTTCTTCAAGTTCAGTAGGCTCCCTCTGAATCTTTAAGTGCATGTATCAACCTTCTGACCTCATCGTCCAAGATTTCCTACAACACTTTCCTTAGATAAATGTTTTTCTAGTGCACAACTCTAGTACTGAAGAGAGTTTAGGGTTGTCCTCCTCAACCTCATCCCAGATCACACTATTCTGAATAGGTTTGTGGAGCTACCAATGTCAAATCTAGATGACTGTCTTGAGTAATTCTGATCTTGGAAACATAAGGGATCCTCTAAGGATTTAACACTTAGCGTTGTAATACAATAATCTTCACTTCTTCTCAGTGAGTTACAAAACTCCCTCTTGATCCCTGCTTTGGAGATTGCAAAGAAGACTTCTGGAAGTGAACTCCCTCTAGTCGCCAACTCAGTCCCATGGCTGCAAGTTGTGAGTTCACGCTTGATCATTTCTTTTGTCGACATGACTTCCTCATAAGATTCCTCAAGCTTTTCATCACTAAGAAATCTCTCATCACCTTCTTTCTCTTAGATATGTCCTGGAAGCATTTTAGAGAGAGATTACTAACCGTTTATAACTATCCAAAGAAATATCAAGGCTAGAATCATACAAGGTTTACTATTTCAAGTTATAGCATGAATACATAAATAATTTATGAACAATACTAAAACATGAATAAATAAATCAACCTAAGGAGAAATATATCAAAAGATCAGAATGAAGGGATAAAGAAAATTATCTTTATTGAATTTTGATATAACTCTTTCTTCCATCTTTTACTCCTCCTGAGAGTGCTAAACTTGGCACAACAAAAGATGATCTGCACAACTACAAATTTCTTGAATGCATTATGCAGTTAGCATGTAGAACCAACTCTCTCCAAGAGTTCAAGGCTCTATCATAGTTCATGCATAAGAGAATGATATCGATGTGACCAACTAATCACCATCGAAATTGCAATTCTCTTTTTATTTCAGAGTCACACTCATAAATCTTCACAACCAGTATGAAATAAATTGCAATAAATGAAATCTTCAAAGGATCTTATGCTAGAGAACAAAATTCAAGAGAAACCACTATCTCTCTTTACTAATTACAAGATCCAACTAAATGATATAACTCAACAAACAAAGAATACTTATCTCTTTAATTATTATGATGGATGCAAATACTGGACGCAGTAAGATACTCTGCTCTTGCGTACATATCAACACACAACCTTCACGACTTGATCACATGCCCATGGATTAGAATAGAAATTCCCTAGAATCCTTTTGAGGAGAGATCTCATCCAAATCCGCAAATGAAGCATGTTTATTAGGCCTGGTGGGGCAATCCTTTGCATAGTGACCAAAATTGTCACAATGAAAACATTGGACTTTGGAGAGATCCCACTTCTTCTTGAATGTGGGAGCACCATCATCTCCTTTATCTCTATTCCACTTGAAGTATCCTTTCTTTCCATCTTTCCCTTTCTTCTTCGAGGATTTAGCGGAAAGAACATGAATGTCTTCATTTGTAGAGCTTCGACCAATACCTCTTACAGCCAACCTAGACTCTTCTTGAACACAATCTGTTCTCAAATGATCAAACTTGGGAAGTTTCGATCTTGCATTGATTCCTTGAATGTAAGACTCCCAAGATGAAGGAAGACCATTAAGAGCCAACGTGGTCAAATCCTTGACATCAACAATATGACCAATGGTAGAGAGCTGATCTCTCAATTAAGAAATCTTCATGAAGTAAGCAATGCCAGATTCTCCTTCCGCCATCTTAACATGATGAAGTTGTTTCTTTAATGCAAGTGCACGGCCTATGTTGTTGATCTTATACATCTCCTCCAAAGTATTAAGCATCTCTCTTGCTTTCTTCAACTTAGAGATGATTGGAACAATATGGTCCTTCACGGTATCAACTAACATCTTCTTTGCCTTGATATCTTTCTTCCTCCATTGAACTTTCTCTTCCTCATCCGTAGGTTCGACAACTTTTCTCTCCACTAACTCAACCAATTCGTTTTCCTCCATAGTGAGGATAATTCTGAATCTCCATGAAGTGAAGTTTGATGCTCCTTCGAGTCTATCCTCAATCTTAAGACCATTCACCATCTTGACGAAGAGATAGAGATAACCAATAAAGAGAAAGAGAAAAAAAAGAGTATCACTGTAATAATAAATCTGATCAAGATCTTCTTCAAACCCACTCTGATACCATGCTAGTTTTATGATAAGATTTAATGCACATAAAATTAATTCAAAATCAGACACAATAACACAACAGATACCCTGGGAAAACCCTCCTCTTGAGGGAGAAAAACCCAACAACAATATATCACTTATATATTGAATCAATCACAATAATGATCTCCTTACAAGAGGCCGATATGCAGGCCCAAATACATGCACCAAAGAGTGATGCAACACAACAATACAAAGAGACAAATAGTTGATGAAATCTCAGCCACCAATAATGTCGATCTGCCTTGAGAAGAACTCGCACTTGATGAAGGAAGAACTATGAATGAATGAATTCCAAGAGAGATACAATGAAGGACTATAAATAAAATATGGAATGGAGGGACGTGACCCTTCAATAAACACAAGTTGGCCTTGAGAAAATAATCACCCCTCTACATAAGAGGTCAACTCCTTTTGAAAATTGCGCCACTTCATAATGTGCCTCATAAATAAATATTAAATAACATTAGAAAATGACGTGTCTCTTGAGCAATCACAATCTTCCATAAATTAAATAGCTCAACAAAGAAGACATTTATAAGAAGGCAACTGAAAAAGCATTCCAAGAAGGATATTTAGTTTTGAAATGGGATGAAGATAAATAAAATTTTGGGAGGTATACCAAGTTTTATGTCATTTGGAGTATCCAACTCTCAAAATTGAATGGTGAATATTCCTATCCCAATCAATTGGATACACCTCCAACCTAGTTTTTATACATAATCACTAGCTACAAAGAAGCCAGTGCATTCCAACTCTCAAAATTGAATGGTGAATATTCCTATCCCAATCAATGGGATACACCTCCAACCTAGTTTTTAAGGTTTATTTTTAAAATTTTGTACATATCTAGATAGTTTTCTTAGTGAATAAGTTTTTTTTCACATTTTAGTTAGGGTTGTATTCCTTCAAGTGTTGCCACACATGTTTCTTATTAGGTGTTTTCTAGTATAGTTATTTTTGGAGGTTTCATATTTTGTTCTTTATATTTTTTGTTGATTAGGGTAGTTCAACTATTTGATGAGGTCTAGGGTTTTCACAAGTAGATTTTGTCATGTTTCAATTTGAATCATATGCCCAATGGATGCTTAATCTCACTTGTTCTTGATGTTTAGCAAACATACAACCCTAAGATCTCACCAAAATATTGATAAAATTGAATCCTACAAGGACTTAATCATAAAGGGTATTTGGTTAGATTATTGGTTCTCCTTTTGTCCTTTTCAAACATTTTTTGGGATTATAATCATTTTATGAGAATTAAAATATTTAATATGGTTTCATTAAAGAAAGTGGTATGTGTCTTCCTTTTTTAGTGACTAAGCCACTTAGCTTTCATAAATTTTCAAATAACAATTTAATATCTCCAAAATCCTATGCTCACAAAAGGAAAGGAAACTATTTGAAGGATTTATATTTGTTGGACTTGAGTTAAGGTTGATTTATGGGTTTAGGTCTAGGATTCATTTGATATTTTATCTTTGGTCTTTTTGAAAAGTCAATCTATGAAGAAATGAAAGATGATTTGTTGTTTCTATTTATAACACATTGAAGGAAGAAGGAAAGGTTGCATGGAGCATTGAAGGAAGAGGGAATTAGAGCTCATATTCATTTTTTTAAGTATTTAAATATATTCAAAATTCAATTTTCTATGTGGGTTGCACTTTGCAATGATATACAAAAGGAGTTGGAATATTGAGGAGATATATACAAACCTATGCAAGTTAGCCAAATCATGTTGTCCAATATATACAACTACAAGCATGATTTCTAGTAAAGAAGTGGTTGGATATTTGTCTAGACCTTCTTCTTATTTCAAATCCTTGTCAATATAATAAAACTAAAGTAATTCACCAAGAGAAGGTAACCTATTTAATTTGTGCATAATAAGAGAATGCTTATGTTATATCTACAGGGATCCATTGGGACTTTTTCCTTTCTACTTTTGTTTTTTTCTAAATGAGTTAACAATTGTTATCATTGTGTTATTCTATCAACAATAAGAACTTTATGCTTGGTTTTAAGGATAATAAGTATAGTGTTTCAATGGAAAATTCCATACAGAGATATAGTTTTATGGATTAATGTTTGAGAGTACTGATGTCTCTAAAGACCTTCTTGGGTGTGAGATATATCTATCAAATCATGGCTGCTATATTGTGAAGATTCATCATAGTAGAAGAGAAGTTTCTCAAATAGTGAATGGCTGACTTAATAGTGAATAAGTTTATATTAGTAAATGTTATTATTGGAAAGGGTTGGGTAGTTGATTATTTCCCCTACGAATACAAAATCTATAAATAATGAAAAATACCTAATCTTTGTCAAACCTCAATGCACATAAAAAATGAAGACAAGCTTTGGAATGAACCTAGGAGGAAAATAATAACAAAGACAAGTGTGGCTAGTGAAGACAATATTTTCAAGAACTAATACCTTGTAACAATTCCATGGTGATGTATGGAAGGAATTGCTCAACTCTTAACTTTAAAATAGCTAGGGTATACAATGCAAGTGTATAGTTGTTGAAGGTTATGTCAAACATCATTAGTCTATAATGAATAGGTGACTAGTGATGGCTACTAGTGTTGAACACCCAAAATACTGAGAGGGGGGTGAATCAAAATTCCCTTAAACCATTTGATCATAATCCATCCAATTAAAAAAATATATCTAACTACAACAATGATTGAAAGCATGAAACAATCACAAGATCACATTACACATGAACACCGATATTTTTATGTGGAAAACCCAAAAAGGGAAAAACCATGGTGAGGATTAGCTCACAATATATTATAACCGGTTATAAGATATTACAAAGGATCACTGCTAGGACACATTGTGCAATAGGGCTCACAACCACAAAAAGACACAAAACGGAAATGGCCACACAACCAAGATGTGAAATGATAAAAAATACACCTTCCTTGTGCTGAATTCAGTTCCTTTGAAGCTTTGAATACTGTCTCTATGCACTATATCAGATACAAAACACAAAATAATGCTCTGCTTTAGAATCGCTCAACATTCACAATATATCTGCTGCTATTCAGATCACTCACATACAATTTCACATGTTCACACTACATCTCATCTCTTATCACCTTTACAATATAAAAAATGTCTTACATATATACCCACTACATCCGCATACATCAATTAAGTCGGCCTAATTAGATGTAGCCCAAAATTAAATCAAAATTGCCTTGTCAGCTCCATACTTGAATCAAAAACATCTTCGCACTCAAACCAAATGTGCAACACTTGATTTAGGTTGATATGGAACTAAAATAGATCTCACTAATATCTACAATACATATTTAATCTCCACAACATATATCAAGTATTAGGTCGGCCAGGAATTGGACCTAATCACAAAATAAACTAACTGATCAATCATTGACGATCCATTTGATCATATAACCACGTACCAACATGAATATATAATGTACTAAAACTTGTAAGCAATCTCCCAAAATTTCAAAGTCTAATTCTTAACACTGGAGAAATGCAAACCAGATTACTCATACCCATTTACACTGTATAAAGCCAAAACTGAATGTCAAACTACTATCACTTATAACTTTCAAACTTTACATCCAAAACAACAAAAATCTTGAACATAGATGCAAATAGTAGTAAGGAATAACATATTATCACCTCATAAGCATATATTATTACATGTGCAATTGTAGACCAAAATACTGGATTAAGATATCTTCATTTTGTTCACCAGATTATAGTAAATATCAACAATCAATGTTGACATCAATGAAAACACATTAAAGGGTTCCTTCTTCATTCTTTCAAAAATCCCCCCCTTTGTCATTGATGGCAACATGTGCCAAAAATGAATCTCCAAAAACTTCAATCAACAAAATTCTCCAAAATCATCTCCCATCACCATCACCTAACTTCTCCCAACTTCAATCATCCCAGTCATCAAAATTCTCCCCCTTTGACATCAAGGAAAAAGGGTGTACCAGTAACACACATGTAAGCTCAAACTTGATGCATATGTACAGGTGAATAATTGAATTAAATATACTAACTCTCCCTTAGGGATATATCCCAAAAATTTGATCCAACTGTATGTACAATGAAAAACTGAAAGCAATCAAAACAATGAAAGAATATACAGGTGAAAAAATTTTAAATGGAGGAGGCACCTTCAAGATCCTTAAGAATTTCTTGCCAAGCAGACTTCCCTTCCAATTCTTTTTGGCTACTGCAAGCGATTTGTACAGTGATTCCGGTTCTACTATGTTCTCCTCTCCCTCTTCTGGAGTGCTAGGATTTGGATTTATCTTTGTAAGCTTCACTACATCATCAACTAGGGAACTTGACACTGGTATATGCTTGGTCTTCACCAAGTCCCCAAGCTATCCAAACCACCTTATAATGTCTTATTTCTGCCTTTGTAGTGTGGAAAATTTGTTCTATAGATCAATAATGGCAGTCCAAGTGGTATGATCTCTATTTTGTGTTGGGTCATAGGCTCTGGAGGCATTAGTTATTTTTGACTCAATTGATTCCATTAAGTCCTTAATGCCTTGAGTGGCATTTGGCCACCTCATGTAGTACAAAAACAAGGTTTTAGCCTCATCTTCAAATTCTTGCATCTCTTTTATGCTTTTCTCCACTTTTCCATGTGAATACATCTATCTTGTAGCTCAACTAGCCTCTTCTTTGCAAGCCTTGATTCAACTTATTTTTTAGTTTGTTTCTTTAGACTAGAGGCATACTCCTTAAGAGAATCAACTAGAAACTTTAAATTTTCAATAGAGGTTAGAGAATTATCAATTGTAGTACTGGTCGGAGTAGCATCCTACAGAGTCTTAATGGCTTCATTTATAAATTTCGTCTCCTTCTGATGTGTCTCTATTATTTCTTTTCTTTCAAAGGCATGAAAGACATCTCTGAGACCCAACTTTTGAATTGGTGAGATATTTTCTAGATCCACATGGCCTTGGTACATTGGGAGCTGCGACAAAATAAGGAGGAATTGTTGGTTGGAACCTAATTTTTTTAGACAAGAGACCCTTAAGAGCATTATCATATGATTATTTAGAGGAATTGGGTAGCTCCATGGTCTTTTATGCATCCTCCTCCTTATCATCATCATCTTTCTTATTGTTCTCTTCTTTTTCTCCTTGTTCCTCTTCTCCATCCTTATTTTTATTATCTTTATTTTCATTTCTTGCATCTTCTTTTTGTTGATAAGAGTGGTTCTTAGTACCATCATCAACATTATTTTCTTCTTCTAGTTTTTCACTCTAGTTTTTATCATTAGCATCGGTGGCCTTGTCAGTATCTTCTAGAGGAGAAAAAGTCTCCAAGGAAGCATGTGTTTCTTCTACCGGTGGTGGTGAGGACACCACATTCTCTGTATCAAACAATGAAGTTTCTTCAACAGTATGATCATCTTCTTCTTTCTCTCCTAAGACTTCTTTGAAAATTGGTAAATCTGTAACAAGAGGAAGATTTTCCTCTACATTAGTAACCTTTTTGTTCTACATTCTCCTTCTCTTGACTGGTATTGGATGTTGAAGAAGTAATAATTCCAAATTTATCTACAATGTCCCTAATAGTTTTCACTATTTCTCATTTCAATTTGTTTACTTGATCTTTTTCTCTTCCCATAAGAATGGTGACTGTTTGTTTGACTCTAAATTATTTGGTATACACCTCTATCAAGGTAGATTTGTCATCCTTAGATAAGGAGGATCCAATTTCCTCCAATGCATCATATTTTATTTTAACTTCAGCTTCAATTGCTTCATGCCTTCTTTCCACCAAGGCATCCCACACAACTCTAGGAACCTTCTTCTTGATGTTACTCATATCAGCCTCCAAAATAATAATATACTAAATGATAGATTCAATTATTATTTTCCTATCTTCTTCATCCACTTCTTCATATAGATTTCCGATAGCTTCTAAAAAATCATCATATTTTAACATATTGCTAACTAAAACATCTAACTTCATTGGATCATAGGCTCTTACTAGAGGAGTTGTTGTCTTCTTTTTCTTTTTCTCCAAAGAGCCTTCCTTTGAATTCTTCTCCTTCTTTTTAGGCTTCTTATGGATATGTACAATGAAAGCTTCTTTTTCTCTTTCTCTTTCTTCTTCTTTGGAGGTGTTCACAATGTCAACCTTATACTTTTTAGATCTGGTGCTTGCCTCTTGTGAAGCACCTTCACCGTTTGTAGTAGCACTACTTCTTCTCTTTCTTGTTAGTTGTTCTTCATGCTCAATCCCAAGCTCAATTTATTCTTCAACCACAACACTTAGATTCTTTTCCCTAAATTCTTTTTGCTTCTTTCTTCTTCCAGAGGTAACATGGGTTGCTACTAGAGGCACATTCTTCCTCTTGCTGGTCCTTGTGCTAGGTCTGGAGGGTGCAGTGAATTCTTCAATTATTGAAGCACTAGGATCCACCTTCTTTCCTTTTGTAGTAACTTCAAAGGACTTAAGTAATACAGAGGCAGGGGTGGAAGCTATTCTTCCTAATCTTCTTGGTCCGAAGGACTCTCCTACCATGCTAGCTTCTCTTGCTTTGGCCTCCTTGATCTATTCTTTTGTAAAAACTTCGCGTCTATCCCATTATTCAACTGCTTTCCTTACATTCCTTTTTATTTTTGGTTTCTTCAATTCCAAATGTACCTCTGCTGATTTTTCTTCGTATGTCCCAATTCTTGGTAGAGAGGGGTCGTTAGGAATTTTGAGCAACAATTCCACATAACCATTAACCACATTAGACACTTCAAATCCAAGAGGCTCAATCCACACCATTCTTGGTTCAACAACCTCAATAATTCACTCATCAGTTGAAACAAGAAAAGTAATTTCCTTTGCATATTTTTCTACAAGTTTCTAAGGAATTCTCTCCCTTTCATGCATATTCTTTTGAAAAACTATAAAGAATGCAGTCAGAGCATCATCATGTTCTTGCAAGTTTCCTAAGTTTTGCATGTAATCAAGAATTTTATGTGCAACTAGTCTACTTTTATCCCATACAACACTTTTTCTACCGAGAAGCTCTTTCAAGAAGTAAAACAATAGGCATACAACCAAAGTTCCAAATTTAAAGGCATAATTATTTTCCCTTGTCAATTTCAAATTCTCAAGAAGTTGTTACTGGAGCAACTCACATAGATCAAATTCCTTTCCATTCACCAAGATAAAATTTTCCCTATTTGTGAAGTAGATTTTGTGACCTATCATCATAGAAGCATATTTCTTAGCAATATTTTGGATAGGTTTATTTTTCAAATCCCTCTTATCATAGGTGGCACCAGTAAGATTCATAACAACTTCATTCTTTATAGATTTAGGAAGTAGTACAAGTTCATTATCACACAATCGTGTAATAGCTTTGATTATTTCCTTAGTTATTACTCTGAGCATGTCAATCCATATGAACTTATCATGTAGACTGCTCAGAGCTATTCTTACATACTTAGCATCAATATCACTATTATAGTTTGGAAACCAGTTCCAAACATCTAGCTTCTTTTGCACTAGGTTAATATGCTCTATTTTTATAAGGAAATCATCTCTAGTCAGCTCATTAGTCCATAGGTATTTAATTTTATGGTGATTATACTTCTCCAATTTTCCATGTATGTAAGCCCTAGTATCTTCTATAGGTAAAACCCTATATGGAATGCTCGAGAACGTACCGATGGGGTCATTATCAAATATTTTCATTAGATACTTCTTAAATTTTGGTCTAGGCATCTCAATAATGTTTACAACGGTTGGGGTAGCCATTTTAACTTTGATTCAAATTCAAATGCGTATGAAATCAATTCTATTTCAAACCCACGAAGCACAAAAATTCGTAAATACCTTTTATGCGTACAATGAGATCTAGGGTTTGCACAAAATTGCTTTGAATAGCCGTCAAATCTCCTTCAACTCGCTCTGCTTTCTTCAAATGCACAAATGTGATTAAAATCGACTTAGGAACTCACTTTAAACTTTTTTCGTTTTCCCCTAATTCCATATTAATTGCATAAAGTTGATAAACCCTTCATTGATACACTTGAAACCCTAAAATGCTCTACATTTCTTCAAATTTGCATATTTTATGCCGATTTATTTTCCAAAAGCTTAAACATACCCATTTTACACCATATATCTTTGTGTCACTCCTTCGCACCTCATATTTCGATGGGGTTGTTAGATTTTCCCGTTGTTGCTCCACCTAAGCCCATGCTTAGGTTTAATTTTCAAGAGAATTATACGCACCAGAGGGAGGTACAAATACATTTGTAGTTCCCGATTCATCCTTGTTCTCAAATTCCTCTTTCTTTCTCCAAATTTTCTCCATTTCCATCTTTACTTATGCAGGATCAATTTTCTTCACAGGTTCATTCCTATATTTCGGATTAGTCTGCCTTCCATTCTTCTGCAAAATCCTTAAATGTGTCCAGGTTTGTTGCAACTGTAGCATACAACATTTTTCTGACCAAACTGACCTCTATTCAATCTTGTTCTACATTGGTTAGCCTTATGTCCAAATATATTACATGTATAACAATAACCATTGAAATATTGAACCATTCTACCAGCCTGGTTATATTTATTCATCATCTGACATCTGCACTCAATAGCTCTATGTCCAAATTTCTTACATGCAAAACATTGTCCGGAGAAGGATACAACATTCTAATTCATTCTACTCCTACATTATATTTCCTTATGTCCAAATTTATTGCATGAAAAATAAATACCATTAAAAGATGGGTACCTTTGAGCACTTGGTTGTCTAATAGGGGGTCTTCTAGCATTGCTTCTTGATTCCTGATTTATTTTCCATTTCCTTGAATCTTCTCTTGATTGTCAACCTTGTTAGGGGTCTGATTTTCCTTTGAGTTTTCTCCTTCTTCAAGTCCCAAACCTCCTTTATCTTTAGATGGTTTTTGTCCTGCAATCAATTCATCAAGCATTGTAGTACTTGTTTTGAATTTGTCCTCATGAATTCTTTCTTTTTCTAGATTTGATCTCAGAGTTACCACTTCTTGTTCAAGTCTTGTGCATTCATCAGTCTTGGTTTGTACCATTGCATTTAGACATTCCTCAATTCTTTTCTCTTCTTCCACTTGTACTTTTAGTCTGATGATATATTCATTTGCTTGCTTTAGTTGTTCATTGAATTCCCTATGTCTTTCTTTGAATTTATTGATTTGTTCTCTCAAATTTTTGATGCATTCATTTGCTTCCTTTAGGTTTTCCTTTATATTTTTGTTCTCACCTTCGACTCTATCAAGATCTTCAAGAGAAACTTTTAGTTCTTTATCAGTCATGCAATCACTTTTAGTAGTAAGATTTAAAATTCTTTATCAACCATGTGTTCAATCTCCAAGATATTCCTAAAGCTGTTAGGCTTCTTAGAAGGAGCCAAGCTCTAATACCAATTTTTGAACACCCAAAATACTGAGAAGGGGGGGTAAATAAGTATTTATTTAAACCATTTGATCATAATCCATCCAATTAATAAAACATATCTAACTAAAACAATGAATGAAAGCGTGAAACAATCAGAAGATCACATACACATGAACACTAGGATTTCTACGTGGAAAAACCAAAAAGGGAAAAAACACGGTGAGGATTAGCTCACAATATATTATAACCGATTATAAGATATTACAAAGGCTCATTGCCAAGACACACTATCCAATAGGGCTCATAGCCACAAAAAGGTACAAAATAGATTTGGACACACAACCAAGATGTGAACTGATACAAAATGCACCTTCTTTGTGTTGAATTCAGTTCCTTTGAAGCTTTGAATACTATCCCTATGCACTATATTAGATACAAAATACAAAACATTTCTCTACTTTACAATTGCTCAACATTCACAATATATCTACTGCTATTCATATCACACACATTCAATTTTGCATGTTCACACTATATCTCATCTCTTATCACCTTTACAATATAAAAAATGTCTTACATATATACCCACTACATCCGCATACATCAATTAGATTGGCTTAATTAGATGTAGCCCAAAATTAAATTAAAATTTCCTTGACGATTCCATACTTGAATCAAAAAAATATTTGCACTCAAACCAAACGTGCAACACTTGATTTAGGTTGGAATGGACCTAAAATAGATCTCACTAATATTTGCAATACATATTTAATCTCCACAACATATATCAAGCACTAGGTCATCCAGGAATTGAACCTAATCACAAAATAAGCTAACTGATCAATCATCGACGATCCATCTGATCATATAACCACACACCAACATGAATATATAATGTATTGAAACCTATAAGCAATCTCTCAAAATTGCAAATTCTAATTCTTAACACCAGAGGAGTGTGGACTGGATTACTAATACCCATTTACATTGCATAAAGCCAAAACTAAATACCGAACTATTGTCACTTATAACTTTCAAACTGTACATCCTTAAACAGTTGAAATATTGAACATAGATGCACATAGTAGTCAGGAATAACATATTATCACCTCATAAGATCTTATTACATGATAAATTGCATACCAAAATAACGGATTAAGATATCTTCATTTTATTCACCGGATTAGAGTAAATATTAATAATCAATGTTGACATCAATGACAACACATTAAAGGGTTCCTTCTTCATTCTTTCAACAACTAGGAATATCAAGGATGGGTAAACAATGGTTATATGGAAGACAAGAGAGATAAAAATGGTGACAAAGTACACAATACAAGCTTGCATAAGACCTTTTAAAATCTTGCAAGAGTAGTGACCTCTGTGATAGGATGTAGAAGACCCCTACAAAACTTGTGAAAATATTACATAGTTTTTAAAAGTTATAGGGACTCTGTGACATGTCTATGAAGTATTTAGAGTATTCACCATGAACATATAGTAGTAGACATTATGAAGGTCTAAGAAACCTAAACCTAGTGATGAGATCTCTTTCAAGGTCATGTGATAATGGATAATGTTGAGAAGACCTTTATCAAATACTGCAAACAACTATCAATCCTTGACAAGTTTATAAGGACAATTCTTGATGAATGGGTCTAATGTAGAGTAAGAAAAGCTTAATCAAACAAGTTGAAATATCCTCGTGAGAAAATCTTAAGAGTATTAAATATTTCCACAAACCTTGAACAACTTTGATATAAAAAAGGCAAGGGCTTTGTGGTAATAGAAAATAAGTTATTGTTGAAGTTTCCCTAGGGAATGGTGTTAAGATTACAATGCTAAGCTAATAAATCTACCAAAGAAATTTGGATATCCAATCAAGAAAGTATAGCGGAGTCATCAAAATTTAAGAGCAAGAGGGATATCCATAGAGCATAAAAAGGTATCAATAGATTACAAATATAGTTCTAGGGGACTATCGAATCTTGCAAAGGCTACAAAGTCGTAAAATACCACCAAAGACCGCTGTGTAGTTACGATATAAAGCAACTTGAAATCCCAATGGAGTATTTGTGTGTTGATCTTCATGTAACTTAACATCCATACAATAGTTATCAATAGGGAAGAGCATGATTGATAGTAAAGAGGACCTAATAGACTCTTAAAGCATGTTAAAGGTATCTACAAAGTTTTCAACATGGAAGGAGCATAATTGTATGGGATAAGACTATTTTAATCTCATAAATAAGACTTTATGATGTAATTTGCACTCCATGATTTAGGAGGAAACCTTTCCCACACCTAATCAAGTTAGTTGCAAGGAGATAGGAAGCATGGCTCTATATTCATGTAATAAATATTTGTAGCAGCCATTTTCCCTTGCAAGTGACAACTTTGAGTTTTATAAGGAGCATATTTAGTCCTTATCAATTGAGAAAGGAAACAAGAACCATCTCCTACACCATGTTGGGAAATTTGAAGAGGTTTTGAAGGATCTGGGTTAGGAAATATTCCTTTCTAGTGCCCAAGAAAGAAATTACCATTCGTTTTCTTCAAAAAGGAATACCTCCTAGATTTCCTCACAATGCCTTGTGTTATATATATAGAAAAAATAATATTAGATATTTTTAGAAATAAAATAAAATAATAGAGCCTTGTATGAATTGAAATCTCCTTTTGATCAATAAAATACTATTTTTATCCTTCATCATATTTTTATATTGTGTATTGTTGAATGGGTTAAGAAATTATCCCGTGAATTGTCATTTATTGTAATTTTATCTTGTTTATGAACCTATTCAAATGTTTGATGTGTTGTGCATGTACTTATAAATTGAGTAAGATCATATTATACATGATAAAATTATTTAGGATTTCCTCAAACATCATTTGGTGCATCACCACAACTTCATTTTCAATTATCTTCTCTCCCCTTTTCAATAAAGAATGTTAGAGTAGGATATGATTAGTCTTAATCATATTTCAAGTAGAGAACCAAATATTCATCTAAAGTTTTGGATTCAAATAGCAAGGTGCCACACCATGAATAAATTCTAATTCTATCTCAAAACTATTGAATTGGGTTCAATATCAAGTGTGTAGGTTCAAGCGATAATAATTCCTAATTGATGTCTACCTGTAATGGTTAGACACTAGTTTATTACTTGTAAGAAAATAATCATTGAAGATCTTGACCCTCCTAACTTATTAAAAATATAAAATATTTTACTATTTTTTATTATAAAATAAGTATTAAATATGTATGTTGTCCATGATTCAATGAGATAACCACATATAAATACTATGTGAGATCCAATAGTCAAATATTTAGTGAATTATGCACATGTATATACCTTGTTTTATATAAAATATACTAAAAGTGATCAAATTTAATGAAATGTTAAACTAATAGCATCTAAAAATACAATGTGCAAGGTATATAATCAACTACAAAAGGTCTATTGCAATTAGTATTTTCTTAACTTAGTGACAATTTTTAGGTGTTAAGAACACAATTGGGTATACTTGATGTTTGATACATAGATTATTCATTCAAAAACTAAAATATTAACTTATTTTAGATACCTATATGAACACCCTCATGGGTTTAAGCTAATCCCAAAAGTAGAAGAGTTTACCTACTCTCATAGTTAGCCCTTAACCTTCCTAAATTATGGATGAATATCCTTTTATCTTCTTGACGATTAAACCTTGGTCTTGATGGTGAGTAAATGATCTAGGATTTTGGACCTACTATTTTAGGACCTAAAAATTTGGTGTCATTGCTAGTAATAACTTAATTTGTGTTTGTATTTGAAGACCCTTGCAACATTTCTAGTTGAAGGAGTAACTTTGTATTTGTAGATGTCTTATTTTTTGGATAGAGGTATCTTCTAGAGATAAGAGTGAAAAATATGTGGTGATTACAACTCAAAAACAACAATAAGACCTAAATAGATTCAAACATGGAAAGATATGTGAAGGAACTCCAAGAAAATCAAAAGGACAAAGTACTGCATGGAAAGCTAAATACATGGGTAAGTCTCACACTACACATTCTCATGATACAAAATTAGTTGGAACCTTTGCTATAAATGATACTTTCATTGATTTAAGATATTATTACACATCTAATGATTCTACTTAGAACATAGTGAGAACTACTAGAAAAACATAAAGTCTTCGGTCTAAAATTAGTAGAAATACTATACTTGTGGGTATGCAGAGTAAAGTTGATGCATAAAGGTATGAATGGTGATAGAGATGAGAATGTAAAAGAGAATATTGCTCACTTACACACTACCTCTCCTAGTTCATCATAAATGGATGAAATGGAGGAAGATCCTGATTTCTTAGACATTGATGCAATAATACAATATGAAAATGAGAGAAGAGAAAGAGAGTGGATGATAGACTAGACATAATAAATCAACTTAGAGAAAAGAAAATGGAGATTGAGGCTCAAATAGTTGTACAAAAGGCCTAAATTATATAGAATCCTCAACTATTAAACCAAAACTCACATGTCCAAAATGCATACCAACCTAATCAACATGTAAACCCATGGACTACTAATATTTAGTATTAGAACATACCTGTAGACATGTAAAATTGACCTAACACCTATCACACACTTTAAATGACATTTTCACAGCATTGACATCATTATCATCAAACATCACTGCATTTCACATCAAAAGCATCAAAAACCCTAAATTTCCCCTATTAATTGAATAATACGACATTATTTAATTGATTCACTTTTCCATCATTTT
>VDFB02076313.1:0-11917 GCA_007258455.2 Sequoia sempervirens
AGATCATTGCATTTATTCATAATTTCATCATACATACCTTAATTTGAGTGAACCACCTCAATTTTTGGGTCTATCTCTCTCCTTTTAGCTGAAAAACCCTAAGAGTGCAAGAGAAGTTCATAGACAACACAAAAATTGTTGGTTCATTTTGGTGAACCTGCATATTGAACACATTTTTATTTACACTAACACATTTGCATGATGGGACTCGCATTAGCTTTTGCATTATATTTTTGCATTTTTGCATTGTAAGGTTTGCAAACTTGCATTGAATATCTCACATAGATTTAATTTTTGCTCTTGAAAACATTCCAAAACTAAAATTTTGCATCCGCATCTTCATTTTGCATTTGAAAACCATAAAAATCACTTTAAATTTTCTAGAAAAAAAAAACACAAAAAAATCCACCCTTGGACTCATTCGAAAAGGGGAATGGATGGTCAAAATTTGATTATGAGATTGAAAGGGTGGAGAATGGTTGAAAATAATTCCCTAGGATCAAGGAGAAGATGGAGGGTGGAGATGAAGGTTAGATTGTGTACCTAAGAAGGTTATAAAGTTTGGATTACATTGAGAGAATAAGGAGACCATAAGGACAAGTGTTCCTAGGTGCCCAATATTATTGGAATGTGTTGGAGGGAGCATAGACCTAATTAATTAAATAATATTATTTGATTATTTTAGCCACATGTGTGAGATGAATAATAGGTGGAAATGATATTTATTTATTGTGAGGAGATGGAAAAATGTGATTAATTAAATAATATGATTATTTAATTAAGTGATGGAATTTAGATAAAGAGAATATACTAGATGAAAGGTTTAGTCGATATGGACTAGGTGAAGGCTATTAGGCATAGGTGATTAAATTCACCAATTAGGGATAGGTGATGGTTGACTAGGGAATATTTTAGGCATATATTAATTAAAACTAATTGATTGCAAATTAGGCCTATCTATCTTAAAAAGACTGGTGGTGCACCAATTCTACATAATTCAGAAATCTAGAAGGATTGAAAATAGAAAATTAATAAGAGATAATGAAACCTTCAAACCTCATAGACATGGAATAAGAATGTATTCCCTTAAAATTATGCATGCTTTGAGTATTAGAAATAATGTTTATCCTTATGTTAAAAAAATGGACCACCAAGAAAACCATTTAAATATAGTAACACAAAAGTTATTCACAATGACATAAATAAGAACACCAAAATATTCTAAACACTAGTTAGTAGGAATCACGAGTCTTAAGAGATAAATCAACATTCACAAAAAATGGTAATGTTTCTACTCATATATAAGATAGGAAAATCCTAGTCATTTCTAGTAGAAATTTTTAATGTCATTCCAATTAGAAGGTTATTTAACCAAAAAATCAACAACCTAATTTTCTTCCCTTCTAGTATGGTTCAACTTGACAACATTGAAACTATGAATGAGGATGTTGGTTTTTTTTACATTCATTTAATTACCACTATTTGAAGTGAGAGAATTTTTTTTTGAAATGATCAATTAAAATTTTAAAGCCATATTTTAAAATAATATTGGTAAAATAGCTTTTACTAAACATGTAAAAGAGCCTTGAAAATAGTCACCTTTGTAATATCATTAAAACCAACACCAGACAACCTATGAATTGGAACTTTACTATTATGATCACAACAAATACCTCTCATGCTTGCATTTCTAGGATTATCTTTTGAAGCACTATTAACATTAATTTTAATTAAGTATAGAGGAGGGTGTTCCCATTAAGTGAGTTGATAGTCTTTAGGGTTGTAATTGGAAGAGGTAAAAGAGGGACCAACTCTCATTAGAACTTTGAATTCTCACCAACAACTTGGTTAATAATCTTGAAACCAAACTTGTCAAGTTTCTTTAAGATTAGTCATTATTCTACCCAACCTTACTAATATGTTTTTTTTACATTAAAAATCTCTTGATTTCACTCCCACCAAATATTCCAATAAATCCAACCAAGACTAATATCATGCAAAATATTAAGGGTTTTTAGATTCAAAGAAGGCCACAATTGATTTATAAGAGATTTGTAGATAGAATAAAAATTATTCCACAAAATTCTTGATGAATCACACCATAATTGGTGAAGAAAAGTGGCAAAGGGACAAGCCAAAAGAAGATGTCTCCTAGAATTTTCATCTTGAAGAAAAATAATACATCTATTTAGACTAATAACCTCTCTTTTTTAAACATTATCTTTATGAATAATTTTATCTAAAGTCACAAGCCACATGAAAGCATTGACCTGAGGCTAAATTTTAAGATGCTTGATTTTTTTAAAATCTTAGAGTTTTAACTTCTAAATTATATTTCAAAAGAGCTTTACAACCAACTTGCATGATGTAAAGCCCATAACTTTTTGAACCCCATCCAAGGAAATTTAAAGGTCTATCTAAATGGATCTTTCAAGATGCTAAAATATGAGCTAACAGATTATCGAAGATATGTAATTATTGACCTAAACAAATATATTGCATGACTGCATACTGAAAATTAGAAACATAAATCTAACCAAATTCAATATATATATATGTATTCTAGAAGATAAGGGAATCCCACATAAAGAAGGCCATGTTGGTCTCATACATCATCCGAGAAAATAACAAGGTCTCCCTTCTCCATAATTCATAAAAGGCCAACTTTAGATAGATTACTTACCATTTTCATAATTTTCCATACTTGAGAAACTCTATGAATGGTTAATATCCCAGGGATGAAAGTATGATTCTCCATACTTAAGTACTTGAACTTAAGACTTATCCCCCACAAGATCTACTCCTCCACAAACCATCTCCAATATAACTTGGTAGCAAGAGTTATACTATCTTGGAGGGTTCATATCTCATAGATAAACCACCTCACTATTTAGGTTGATCAATCTTATCCCAATTGATCAACTAGCATTTCTTTTTATATGTTTTTCTTCCCAAAGAAACTTTCTCATTCTATGGTCCAAATCATGGAGGATGGCTTTTGGAGCTACAAGAGCTATAAATCTATTGAGTAGGAGAGATTGAATCACAACTTTAAGAAGGATTATTGTAACCAACAAAAGAGAGGTATTCGGAAGGAAATATACATCCACCCAAGATAATTTCCACATAACCCATTTATAGATAAATCTATGCAAACAACTATTCAAAATCCATATGTAAAAGTATAGATAACATACCATCAAATATGACACAAGATATTCCCTTGAAAAACCCTCAAGAGGGAAAAATATAGCCTCCAAAAGCATCCATTACTCATGTATTATTCAACAATGAAACCAATACGGTACATATTTAGAGCTCTCCATGAACCCTTGAAAAAAAATATCTCTACAATAATTCCATGTGAACAAATGTTCATGTAACCACACATCCCATGCCATGCTTCAAACCCTCACAAATACAAATAAGAAATACTCTCAACCCCTTAGCCAAATTAGCCAATTGACTAACCTTATATGTATATACCCATGTGCTTGCTTTTATAGACATAAGTTGTACAAAACCACTAAGTGGTATTGCATAAAACCATGTGACTAATACCATGAGCTTACAAACCATTAACCCCCACTATTATTTTTGGAACAAATTTTTCCAAATATTAAATATTTCTTCAATGTGCAAACCCACATTCAATATTCAACCCAATGTTACATACAACACATAAAGTGGCCCCAAGAATGCTAAACATGTGATGCATGCATCCCTAGATCCCCTAGGTGCACCAAAAATAATAAAATATTACATTATAACATTATGCAAGGTGGACAACACACCTTTTCCTAACATTAGCTATGTGTCAAGTGACCAAAATACGACATTACACAAAATCCAACATAACATCCCAATGTTTTTCCCTAAGGTAAGTAGGAGAAATAGGAATACATAAATATTTGAAAGGAGGAGAATCAACCTAAAAATAATAATATTAACAATCTATTCTTGAACATGAGTATCAATATGGAAAAAGAAAACTTGAGAATTCTATTCATTCAAGAGTTGACAAAATATATTAATATAAAATTAAAGAGCTCACCTATGAACAATATCTTCCTTAAAAGTGACCTTGGCCATCAAACAAGTACTGTCATCTACAAATTGAAGATGGAAAGCTAAAAATAGAACCAAACAGTTAAGGTGTTTTAAAAATTTTCCAAGTCCTTTTGTTAAAATGAGAAAGAGATTTGGAGAGAGAGAATCATGCTAATGTAGAGCTCTTTTAAAGTGAAAAAAATAGGAGATCCATTTATAATCATAGAAAAATAAGGAGAGGTACACCATGCCATTACCCATTGAGTCCAATTATCGTTAAAACCAAAGGCATGTAAGATATCTTCCTAAAATTTCTAGCATACCCTATCATAAGCCTTCAAAAAGATAATTTTTTATGAACACATATTTTTTCTTGTTAATGTGCATAAAGTGAATGGATTTATAGACATTAAGTAATTGTATTGATAGTTTGAGGACCTTGAACACACCTCCCTATCCTTAAAGATAATACTATAGAGAATTATGAGTCAAACATTAGAGAAATTTAAAACATAATCTTTCTTGTGAAATACAACTGTAAACAAGTTATTAAAGGATTTTAACATTTTTTTTTATGTACATAATTTCTTAGATGCCTCCAAAATGTTAACTTTGACAATTTCCCCAAAAGCTTGAAAGGACGTAAGGTAAACCATAAGGACTTGGAGTTTTAGATTTTGTATCATCATAGAGATAATCTTTTTTTTTGTATTGAACAAAGCTGTAAAAATACAATAAGAGAAAGAATGAAGTCCTAAAGATGGACTACCAAAAGAAAGAGCGATAAAGCACTAGACATAGTGAGCATACAACTCGCAAATACATATAATTATGCCAAACATCAGTAACAAAAATGGTTGGAGTAGCCACCAACACATATAATCCAAAATACAATGCGCATACATGATTACATATTGAGCTTGAAAAACATTTGCAGTTGTTTGGTACAGATGACCTCCCCTTCATGGTGTTGAAGGAATTGATATCTGATCAAGTCTAGGCACTAATTGTAATCTGCATCACTTTTACATCCCTTCCTTAGCTGAGAACATAAAAAGATAAATTGAACCATCAAGTCAGAGTAAAACTTTTGAATATTTGTTTGCTAATGTAAAATGTGATTGGAAAGCACAGCTAAACATCTAATTTTCCACAAGTGTAACAAAATACATTGTCTCATAGAATCAACAATTATATTTTTATGAAGTCTAATATCAAACATAGCTTCTTTCCATTGTAATGCATGATCAAAAATAGCAGGAAGGTGGTGAAAAATAATGTTCCATTTTCTTTGTTTGCTCTATAACAGTCCCAAAAGATATGCTTCAGATTCTCATTGTATTGACAAAAAGGGCACCAGGGAGCTTGAGTCTTTAAATATTTTATTCTGTCCCCAACAGGCAGCTTATGATGAAAAACTTTCCAAGCCAAAACCTGAACATTAGCTTCTGCTTTGGATTTCCAAACTTGAGCACTAAGCAACTTCCATTTCTTCTTAGAAAATTTACAATGCCATTTTATGTTAAATCTTGGATTCAAGTTCATATTTGGAAGGAGTTTAGAATAGATTTTCTTCATAGGAAAACCAAAAAAGGAGTATTTTCCCAACCACAACTAGTCCTTAAAGAAGTTACAATTTAATGGAGTACAAAGCTTCATAATAAGCTCTTCAAGAACCAATGCCTTTATAAAAACCATGAAACTTTTAAACCTATTGTTTAAATTAAAAGCTTGCTTGGACTCTCGCCAATTGACCCAGTCAAGAGAGGAAAAGTCCCAGATGTCTCCAAACTTTTGCACCCCTTTCTTAAAAAGATAATGAGATTGTCGAGGGAAGGAGATAGTAAGAGGTTGTCCATGATATTGAACAAGCTTATTCCACCAAATGGAAGAGATAACAAATTTAAATCCATGTTGTAAAAAGCCTTCCTTCTAGTTTAAAAAATTTCAAACTTGCTGCCAAGCTTTCCAAATGGATTGCAATTGGAAAGAAACTTTCACACGGAAAAAAGAAGCAAGCAAAATTTTGTCCTGCCATCCCACATTTTTCCACTTGTTACTAATTGTAGCTTGAGCAATACGATGTCTGACCAAAATTTTCCATGGTTCTTCACCAGACATCACTCTTACTATCCATTTAGCTGATAAGCACACCCCTTGAGTCCTAAGATCTAAGAGACCCAAACCTCCCCTATTCTTTAGTTGTATACAATGCAGCCATGAAGAGGGCCTAAAACCCCTTTTTCCTTCCCAATTCATCCACAAAAATTGTCCAATGAGTTTGACTAAATCATCATAGCCTTTTCTAGACAACATCCAACATGAAGAATAGTAGACATGGGTGGCCAAAAATATTCGATTAATCACCTGAATTTTTCCTACTATTTAGATAAGAATTTATTTCCCCAATTAAAGATTTTTTTTTCAATTTATTGATAAACCAACTCCATATATCATGAAGTGTCACCCCTATCCCAAATGGAATACCCAAGTATCCAGTAATTTGTCCATGCTTAATCTATTTCCATTCAGTCGGAATCCAATCAGGAGCTGGATCAACTTGAACCATTATAAATTTAGTTTTATGAAGAGCCAATTTTGACCCCAAAACCTCACAATACAAATCTAAAACCTCCATAACATTCCTAATTTTTGTAGCAAAATTTTGAATAAAAAGCAAATTGTCATGAGCAAAGTGTGAATTTATAACAACCACATTATTGGGGATAAAGATGCCCTTAATCCAATTCATTTGATTGTTTTTTTGTAGTAAATAATCAAGAGCATCAATAGTCAAAACATAGAGGAAAGGTGATAAAGGATAGCCTTGTCTAATCAAATGTTAGAGAAAAAAGGTATTAGACAAGGTATCATAAATCACTAAATTTTGAGAATTCACATAAAAAAAAAGAGCATTTTAACATGTTTACATATCCTAGAACCAAATCCCAACCATTGCAACATCTTTAAAATAAACACCCATTGTATTCTATCATATGCTTTATCAAAGTCAAGCTTATCCAACAAAGCATTTTGATTTTTCTGTTGAGCCCACTCACTTGTTTCCTAGGCCAAAAGTTATCAATAATAAATTTGCCACCAAGAAACCCAGTTTGTTTAGGTCTAACTATCTTTTTAAGCACAGGTTTGATTTTACTGGCTATGGCTTTAGCAATAATTTTATAGGAAGTGTTAAGAAGATTAATAGGCCGCCATCCTGAAATGAGGTCTGAATTCTTCCCTTTTGAAAGAAACTTAATTAATCAGGTTTATTAATTTCTAGCCCCAACGACCCTTGATTCACAGCTTCCAAGTAAACCTGGTAAAAGTCTCCTTTAATATGTTGCCACAAAGTTTGGTAAAACTCTATTGATAACCCATCAATCCCTAGACTTTTATTATGAACCATGGAGAAAACAACATGTTCTAACTCCTCAATGGAAAGGTTCCAATCAAGAAAACAACTATATTCTTGGTCCACCTTCCTGGGAATACATTCTTGGATATATCCTCCAATATAAATTGAACATCTTGCCAATGAGAGTCTTCTCTAAAATCTGCTCATAAAACTCTTGAAACACATATTTGATCTCATTTGGGTTTGTACAGATCCATCCATTCCCATCTTGGATTGCTCCAATATATTCCTTTTTTTGTTTATAATTCAAGTAATTAAATAAATTTATTTAGAGCCTTTGTTTCCTTCTTTTCACCAATGCAATCTAGCCCTAATTTTGGCCCCCTGTCCCTTATACATATCAAGTTTGCGAAGCTAAACTTCAATATTTTCTATGGAATACTGAATAGACATATTATTAGGATGTAAGTTTAACATCTTCCTATTCAACTCAAGCTTCCCTTGAAGAGATTTTTCTTTACGTTTTCGTTGCCAAGCCAGTCTCTTACCAAACTTCCATAAGAAATTAGCACATTGAGAAATGGCATTCTGCCACCATATCCTATAAGATTCACCTTCTTTTTGCTTAGGAAAAGACTTCCAAATGCCAACCAAAGCATGATCCACACAAGAAGGAATTTTTAGGTGTGAAGTATTAAGTTTAAAAGGCAGCTGAGAATCCACATCTCTAACTTCCTTTGTTGCAAAATCATAGATAATTGGAAAATGATCTAATAAAGTAGTAGAGTAATCTACCTTCACATAGTGCCCCATAGAGTCTTGGACTAAATGTATGTTGGGAGAGATATAAAATCTATCTAATTTGCTTAATTTCCTATCAACTCCCAACCTACAGTTAGTCCAAGTGTACAAGTTAAAATGATGACTTGCTCTTTTTTTAACAATGGGATCTATAATACCCACCGAGTTTCTATAAAATATCCATTTGCCAAATTCTTCATTACTCAATTTAGTATGATCAACCCAACTTCGATCAATATAATGTTCTACCATATTAAAATCTCCTCTAATGACTCAATCAGCATGAGGAAGATTATTGGATATCCATTCCCATAATTCACATCTCTCTAAATAGCAATGTTAGGAGCATAAATCAAACATAAATCAATAGGTTGGCCATTGATAAAACCAAGGACCCACACATAGTTGTGCAAAGGATCCTCCCCTTTATCAATGACAAACCTATTGATCCAAGAGTGAAGACCAATAACAACACCACCCCTACCTTCTTCATGTGACATATGAAAAAAAAACATCTCTCCATACATTGGATAAAGAAAATAGGAGACGATTGCCATTAATCTTGACTTCTTGCAAGAAAACAATATGTGGTTTCCATTTGACAATAGCCTCTTTAACCTCAAATTTTCGGTCAGGTAAAGACAACCCTCTAACATTCCAAGAAAGAGCTCTAAAATTCATAGCTAATAAGAGTTATGGAGGTCTTCAGCTTGTGGCAAAACTTCAAAATGATTGGCTACCCTAATCGACTGATCAAAATGTCAGCTTTCCTTTACCGCTAAAGGAGGAGACTGAGATCTCGGTCTTGCATACAGAGATAAGGAACCATGTCTATTATGGGAAGAATGAGATCTTCAACCCTCAGAATGTGTGTTGGAGAAGTACTTTCTAGATTTCTCTCAATGCAACTTGTAATGGGGAGCCTCGTTTTTGTATACTTCCCCATTTTGGGTTCCAAAGGGACTTGGAAGGATCCTTTATTTTTCCTAACCATCCTCCATCCATCTCTCATAATGAAATCTTTATAGGTGGGTGACATTTCACTCTTACTATGTTCTTTTGGGATGGCATTAACATTGTTTCACATTATTGACTAGATTAGAGGCATATTGTAGGTTGAGAATAAAGTTGCTTCGTTAGAAGCCCGGATTATGAATAATAGTGGGTTGAGCATGATTTGACACTTGCCAAATTAGGAGATACAACTCTATTGTCTTACATGGATTTATTTATCTGTAGAATTTTGACACGATAGCATTCTTCCTAATTGTGTAACAATATCTCTTATGAATGGTCTGAAAGCAAAATTAAAAAAAGGCAGTTCTATCCACATAGGGTACTTAGGTTTTGAGGGACCCTATGGGTGAAAATCCAGAGTCCAAGCTTGTAGATAACATATCCATCCATAGATAATCCAAGTACCATATTGTAGGACAACTTGTGCATGATCGGATGATTTGAATTTACATATCCTTTTCCAAGCCCTCTCAATGTTTCTATTTCCCATCCCCTACTTTCCCAATTCGTTTTAGCCCATTTAAAGAAATCGGGTTTAGATGGGATTCCTCTTAAAAAGAAGAGGATAACATATCTTTGTTGACATTCCATTATGCTATCAACCACATCATTAGGAAGAAAACATTCAAGAGTTTTACCTGTAGTTTTGCTTGTCCGCTCCTTCAGATGATTATCCATCACTTCCACTTTATCATTGTCCACACATTCAGCTGAGTCTTTATTCATCTCTAAGGGTTTCTCGTTGTCCACACTATCCAAGCTTTGCATAACATTGAAAGTTGAAGATTTACCATCCAAGCCAGGATTAACATGCAACTGAGACTCACTCAGCTCCTCATTCTGCTCACACCCCAACTTTTTAGCTTTTGCCTTCAACCGCATAGATGAGGAGAATCGCCAAAGACCCACCAGAAAAGAGCCACAAAAATGACGAAAAAAAAGAGGGATAAAAGGACCTATGACCGCACTAACAACCCTGCCAAAAAGACAACAAAAGAAAACCCAGAAAACTTTGCAGCAGAAAAGAAAAAATGCCTCAAGGGATTAAAAACGCGGAAAGAAGAGCGAGCACCGGCCAGGCGAGCAAGAAGCCACCGACTAGACACAAAAGAAACAAAGGGGGCGAAGAATAAACACAAACGGCGGCAGGAATGAGTATTGAACGAGCAGAGGAAATGTGCGGCGTTATGGTTTGGAAAAACGTTATCATAGAAACAATCTTTGGAAATAAGGTTATCGAGTAAGGAGTTTCCATGAGGGGAGCTAAGTCTAGGAATATAGTTCAAAATGATTAATAGAAAAAAAGTAGGGGCTTTGAACAACTCACTAATTAAATATCTTGAATTGATTCAAGGTGAGACCCCTTCTCTCATGGGATCTTCTTAAAGCATTAACGTGTTTTTTTACCAAAAAAATATAAGAAAAAATGAATTCCTATCTCTTACTTATAACTTTTTAGCATGAGATTTTTGTTGCCACATGATTTCTTTTTTTCTAATTTCTTTTTTATAGAGTTTAGAATGAAGAGTTAAAACATCCTTACTTAAACCTTATTCTTAAAACTTTAGATCTCCCAATTTTAAAAAACATATTTTTGTTTGCAGAATATTTCCATATGAGGAAGAATAATACAACCAATATGATTGGGCCTTTAGTATAAATGGTTGTTGCGTTTACCAGTCACTATAAACATTCGCAATCTCAGATCACGTCCAGCCAAATCATTTATGTGGCACTGCTACGGAAAATATTAGAGAGGGCCCAGTGGTTGTGTGGGGGTCCAATAGTCCGCACTCAATGCGTGATTATAATACCCAGTCTTACCACATATTTATACTATATATTGTAAATAAATAGTCCAAATGTAAATAAAGAAAAAACCAAATGTTGATAAAAAATGGACCAATACTTGAACACATGAGAACCTCTAAATGTTATATGAAAAAAACATAAATACATTCATGAAGAAGTGAAATAAGTATTTTTTTGTTTCAAATAAAATATCATAACTCTCCACTATAAGTATATCATTTAAAAAATAAAATGCTCATTTAATAAAATAAGACACTCATTTAAACAAGTATTGTTATTATAGTGAAAAAATATTGTTCTTATGTGTACAACAATTCGGGTAGCAATGTACAAGCATTGGATAATTTTATATTAATATTTTGTCCTATCACAAATATAAAAGGTGAGCACAATAAATAACATTTATTTTTCCGACATTAAATGTGAAGGATTTTCAAAATGTTTAGTGTTCAACTGTGTGGTTTTGTTTAATATAAGTTGTATTTTAAATAATTATGTGTTGTTTTTATAACAAGAATAGTTTTTTTTGTGTTCAACTATTAGTCCATATGTGTGGAATATAAAAGCTAGAGATATCAAAGATATATGGTTATCAATAAGTATTTAGTCCACTTAGGTTGTATATTAATTTTATTTTAAATAAAAATATGATATTCTACAAACAACAAATGATTTTTTTTTGTTCAACTATTAGGGGTTCTATGATTAAGTTTTGGGCGAACCTTTAAAAAGTCAAATTTTAGACACTTCTCCAAAGATTTTCTGATGTGTGGTGGGGAGTTGCATGATGAGTCGCACCTCCAAACCTTAGTTATAGATAAATAAGAGACTAGTCTACATTTAAAAAAAAAGAAGGTTCTACGATATTCCGGTCAATTG